>CAIGRQ010066581.1:0-14484 GCA_903798375.1 Fraxinus sp. D2006-0159 | reverse complement strand
TACGTTCACCTCACTAATATTTCGACAGGAGCAATTAAACTAGTGATAGTAAAAATAGAATTAAGAGGTTAACACTATGGAATCAAATTAAATTGTCACAAAGATATGTATACAAAAAATTTCGTATAAAAGATACAGAAATGGTTAAAAATTGTATTTTTATGAAATACAGTTGAAGTTGATCTTATTTTGACTTTGACACTGCATCATCATCCAGTAATTAATGATTTGAGTATTTGAAAATGAGGGATCGCATAATTTGAATTATGTACTTCAAGATCTGTTTGAATTTTGATTTGTTGGAAAGTTGATTTCTTTGGAACTTGAAGTTGAACTTGACTTGAATTTGAAATTTGGGACTTGAATTTAAATTTGCATTGATTTTAATTTCATGCACTTGGCTTAAATTCGAAAAAGACTTTGATCTTACTGGTAATTTTCGGATTTGGACTAAGGCTTCAGGAATTAGGATTTTCTTGTCACTACTAAAAAATACCATTTGCAACACATTAAAGGCAACATTTGGTAGTTAAATGTTGCTAAANTTAAATTCGAAAAAGACTTTGATCTTACTGGTAATTTTCGGATTTGGACTAAGGCTTCAGGAATTAGGATTTTCTTGTCACTACTAAAAAATACCATTTGCAACACATTAAAGGCAACATTTGGTAGTTAAATGTTGCTAAAGGGATCTATCGCAACATTCTAATACTTGAACGTTGCCATTGCTTAACAAAATTGAGCTTTAGCAACATTTTTTAAGGGAATGTTGTTAATATTTCCTTTTCGCAACGTTTTTTAAGTGTTGTGAAATTTTTTATTTTTCATCATGTGCTTTCAAATATGACTTCTCATTCCTTTTCTCGCAATGCTCCGACGTCGTTTCCAGGTCCGAAGAACTCTCAGATCAAGTATCCGAATTGCTAAATCTGATTTCGGAGAACTCGATCGAAGCTGACCTCAGTGGGATTATTAGAGAGACCATGGAGAAGAAGAAGCGGGTGAGGGAGAAGAAGGAATTGTTGGAATTACTGGGGGTAGTATTGGAATTGAATGACAAGTTGAGGGTTGTTAAAGAGGATATAAGAATTGGGAGAGTTGTAGAAGCTGCTGAGGGATTGAAGGAATTGAAGACAGCAATGAGAATTCGAAAAGGTGAATTGGCGGATGAGGTGGTGGAAAGTGAGCATGTGGTTTATGGACTCTTGAGGAATGAGTGGGCTCAGTGTTTTGAAGAGGTATATTATGACTTCTTTTTCTCTCCACTGTTTAGTTTTGAATCTCAGTTTATAGAGGCATACATGGTATTATGTTGTATTGTATGCCTAAAAATGTTGTACCTTGATTTTAGATTGTTATGATGCGTCATCTATGTGCTTGGTTTCAAGAAGAAAGAGGAAATCCTAGAAAATTGAATAAAGCGACGAAACTGGAAGATTAATATATTTAGTGATAGAAACTCCAAGATAATAGCAAGAATTTTATTTTATTTTTTTAAAAGGAGTGTTGAAAATTTACTCTACGAGTGTAAAAGCACGTCATATGAACTCCACTGGCATTAAAGAAAAAAGTAAGTTTATGTTCAAATAAGTTATTGTAGCCCATGTCAGCTTGCTTACTAGTTCATAAAGAATTATGCCAACATTTCTTTTTAATCGAATGAAGAAGGCTTTGGAAGACATGATCTCTATTAACTCGGGGGTATTTGTAAAAGGGAGACAAATTTTGGATGTCATTAGTGGCTATGATTTAGCTGAGAAGTGTGTAGCAATGAATATATATGTAGGATTAATGTTTAAAATTGATTTTGAGAAGGTCTATGACCATGACCATGTTCATTAGGGTTTCTGGATTTTGTTTTGACAAAGAAAGGTTTTAGCCTTTGATGGAAGGGATGGGTAAGTGGAGGTGTTAGGAAGGCTTCTTTTTTCATCTTTTGTAAATGGTACGCCGAAAGTTAGATTTAAGGCCTTACAAGGTAATCCATTATTGCTATTTGTATTTACGCTCGTCATGGATGTTTTAAGTTTCATGTTTGATAGGGCAGATGAGATGTGTTTAGTAAAAGGTGTTGAAACTGATAATGATAATGATGTAGGTTGTTTCACGTTTTCAAGTTGAAGATAATATCATATTTCAAGGCATATGATAAATATTTTTTGATCCTGATGGGAGCTTGAAATCCCGAAAGGTTTGTTCTAATGGACAAGGTTTTAGCTTATTTGATAAATATGGAGATTCATTGCATAAGTTGCCCTTATAAACCAGAAGGGTCAATGGCTATCATGGTAAGTAATACATGCAATATGTGGATTCTCATAATTGAAATCGGAGCTCGAATTATAGAGTGACAAACTGAAGAGGTACTTAATATATTTATTTGTTCTTCTATATTAAAATTTTGTACACGTGTAAGCTGTTGTTAGTGAAGTAAAGACAGCCACTAACCATGAGGGTAAGAGATCTTATGATAATTTTTTATGTTAATTGTTCTATTCTCTTAACAATGCATCTTTCAATTTGAATGTTTGATTCTGTGCAGTTCCTGGTGAAAATTTGCAATATTTCCTCCCAATAATGGTGCAAGTAGGGGCCAGGGATATCAAACTCTCGGTGGTACTACTGGTATTTCGTATCTTTTATATTTGTTATGACACATACCTGTAGAGAACATGGAGAACTTTAGCATCATCTAGGATATAGTCTGTTCTGTTTTGGCAATTATAGTTCACTAGTTTGTTCTCAAAGTTCATTTTTGAATTAATGATTTGGAAAAATATGAATCTGCAAACAGTTTTGGTGCATGCCTCATGGATTGGAACACCAATTGGTATTGTCTATATCCTACAAAATTGTGCACCACCAAATGAGGAAAATGAAAACATTACTGGATTATTACTCTGGCTTTTTGCCCCTACATAAAGATACATAGATACAAAATCGTATTGAATCCCTAAATATAGCAAAGGGAAAAGGCAGGCAGATATCCTTTTCTGACTTCCAGATATTTGGTACTAGCATAGTGCCATTTGGCCCTTTAAAAAGCACATATTCTTCCTGCTTTTGGAGCTTTTAAAAGCAAATCATACTCTGATTTCCCATAATTTTTATTGTGAATCTAATGATAAAAGATTAAACTTTACTTTTGAAACGTAATTGCCATTATTTCTTGCCATATGTAATGTACCGGGAGTTATGCATCATTTTCTGGTTTCTCGTACATCTGGTGGCGATTGTTCTTCTGAAATTATTATCTTTTTATAATCACAAATTTGAAAATTGGTGATAATTCTTCCAGGTATGTTTGGAAGGTGGTGGAATGGAATAGGATGCTTTATTGCCAAAAGTTCTTGAATCGACCATGATGTTTGATCTCTGTTCAAAAAATGTTAAGATTGCTAACAGCTCCAAGAATAACCTAAGACAAGCCATATGCTCATTTGAAGCTACCTGGAAATTCAAGTATCTAAATATATTTTTTAGCAACCGGTGCAGTAGTTTTATATTTCTCCAGCAACTTTCTTCTTCCTACACCTCATTTGTACAATGATGTTGTTGCAGTTCATCCTTGAAGGAATACCAGGATATCAAGATTGGATGGGAAGATAAAATTGCAAAACTGGCAAAAAACATAATAGAAAAACAAAGTCCAAAGCAGTAAGTTGTCAATTCTTAAGCATTCTGGAGATAAACTGGTTGCAGTTCATCCTTGAAGAAAGATCAGGACCTCTATCATTACAAGAAGCAACTGAGATTGTCTAATGCTGCTAACCTGATTCATTCAAGTGGTGAAATAATGAACTATGTCTTTGTGGATGCTTATCGGATTGGAGAGTTTCCATTCTGGTTCCATCAGACATAGACAATAAGCGTCCAACTTTGCCTTGTGCTCTTCATTCTATTCCGTGTTGCGGTCTATTAGTCCCTTTTTGTGTCATTGTTTTTGTGCAATTTGTAGTTTGGATAGTTTATTGTAGTTTCAAGTTTTATAAAGAATGCAACATGAACTATTTAATCATTACTCCTTTTTAGATAGGTCATTTTCAATTTTGTGGGTCAATTACCATATAAAACTGTAAAAAAAAAAAAAAAAAATGGTCTACGGCAACGTTGGAAAAACGTTGCAAAAAGGTTTACCGCAACGTTGAAAAGACGCTGTAAAAAGTCTTCCCTCAACGGCAACACCAACCCCTGGAACACTTGAAAAAATGCTGCAAAAGACTTTTTGCCAGCGTTTTTTGACCGCTGCAAAAGCTCTTTTTTGGTGCAGTGTGTGTACTTTTAGTTTTCACTTGTAATTTTTCATGGACCTTGAATCCTATTTATAATAAAAGTTTGCATCCACCCACTATTTATATTTAGTTTAATTTGATGATTTCAAAAGTAGGATAATGTAAGATGAATATTTTAATAAAACAATTCAATAGACTTAAATGAGCTAATTACATGAAATCTACCCGATCTTTTTAGTTATTATTATTTTTTAATGTCTACAATATATTATTTTACATTCAAAGTTCAAAGTGAATTTGGTTAAACTAAGAATTGCCGACAAATGCTTAGGCCGTCTTGTGAGTTCTTAGAGAGGACGGAGGAGATCGATCAGAGGCGGGAGGAGAAGGTTTTTATTGGTGATCTTCTCTCCCCACCCCACCTTCCTCCCTCCCGCGATCACTCCTCTCCACTCTCTTCTGTCATCACTAGTCTTCCAGTTCTCTGTCACGAGATCAACGGAGAATGAGTGATGCCACCTCATAACATGAGTTGGAGTGAGGTATGGTGGGGTGAGAGTAATTGTGATATATATATTTGTTTTTCAAGAGCACGAGTTGGAGTAAAGTGTAGTGGATATACCTCATTAATGAAATTAAAACTTTAAGAGTATGGTTCCAAGTAATTTTTCCTAAATAATTTTTAAACCAAATTTATTATCTAAAGTGCACATTTTTTGGCCTTAGTGACCAGAGTTTTGACTTTGGTTGAGAGAGGACATTTTTAACATGTCGTGTCGAATTTATGTTTTCGTGATTGGGATGATTATTGTAGGATTGTACTGTACATTTGGTTGTGGTGTTTCCATCGAATTGTACTCTGGGCCTCGTTTCAGGAGAAGGCTGTAATGTTATAAATATGAAACTAGGGTTTGATAACACAGATGCATGGCTTAATAAATAAAACAGTTCATTAAAACAACTTGTTAACAGAATTTGTGTGGGCGCGGATCCTCAAAGAGACTGATCTGCCTGTTTGACAACAATTAAGCCCTTGTTTGGACTCTATTAAAATCTTTTCTATCCTTTTTAATTACATATTCTTCAAAAAATCACTCTTCCAAAATACATCTTCACCAAAATTTGATTTTAATGGAGCCCTAACTGATGATCTATAACCCAACCACTATCAACCTTAAGATAGAGACATAAATATGGGATTTTGATGATGGCCGATAAAGATGAAATACAAAGAGAGTTGGAGAGAGAAGTGCAAATGTGATGGAATTATGTAACAAGGGACGTACTATTTTTAAAGTTGTCACTTTTTTTTTTTTTTTTTTTTTGGTCCCTTTTTGGAGAATGTAATCAAAAAGTAGAAAAAAAGTTTTATGTTTACGTGTAGAATATTTTATTATGAGAATGTGTAATTGAAAATGAGGCTTTTTTTTTTTTTTTAAAGTTGCTTTAATAGTTGTCCAACAAGCGCTTAGAGTATAATAGGGGTGGACATGGTCCAATAGTATCTATTTTGTTAATGTGGAAATTAAAAAAAACCAGGTCTTTAGTTTGACGTTTTTAAAAATCAGGTCTGGACTTTATTTTTTTCATTTTTCAGGTTTTTATCATTTTAATAAACAATTAATCTTTTATAACCCTAATTTACCAATTCCTCACCCCCTCGTCTATGTCTCTCTCCTTACCCTCCCTTTTCTCAGAACTGCCCAAAACTGTTAAGACATATATATCGCTAGTTGCATTGATGGTATTCGTCAGAGATTGGTGAATGCGAAGCTACCTTTGTGCTTGAAGCCATACTTTTCTTTTGCCTCCTTTTTTATTTCTTGCAATCATTTGAGATTTGAGATTTCTTCTTTTAGAAATGAATCTTTTGAATAGAGGCAGCAATTTTTAATTCATGTTAAAGGAATTTTGTTTCAAATCGTGTAGTATTTTGTTTATCTCTATTGTTATGGCTTTTTTTCTTCGATTTGGGAACCAAAAAACTTTACGTCAAAAATTGCTTTCATTTTGTAAAACAATTTCTTCCCTTCAGTAACAATGTTTGTAGATGAAAATAACAATCTGTAACCAATGAAAATAACAAATTAATTTGTTCCAACTATCAGGTCACAGATACCCCATGCTTCACTGGAAACATTTGCCATGTATATCCAGAAGTCACAGACAACAAATACAAGTTCTTTAACGGTTCTTTAAGTCATAGATTGGTATATCAAGTCACATATTGGTATACCAGGTCACAGATATCCCATGCTTCATTGGAAACATTAGCCCTGCATATACAGAAGTCACAGAAAACAAATACAAGTTCTTTAATAATTCTTTAGGTCACATTTTCCACTTAACCTATTTTCCTTACATTACAGCAAAAATTCATTTGGTCATAGTCATTGTTTCCATATCAATTGATTGCTGGAAAAAATTAATGGAATGTAAAAGAATATCTAAAATTGTTATGTCTACGGTCTAAGTTTGACTTAATAGAACCAAGCTACTGCATCTTCTACGATTGTGACCATGTCTTCCACAATTGCAATGTGTATTATCGGTACCAGCAATGGAAATTGTGACCTGAACTCCAATCCCCTCCAACAATACGAACAAAATTGTATTGTGATCGGAGATTACCACCTCCGAACTATGACCGGTAATGTCGAATTTACTTTTATTAATTGTCAGCCGAAGGAACTCCACTGGCCAGAATTTGAATTTGTGACCGAATATTAATACCTTCGTATTGTGACCTAGAAGCCCGATTCTACCGTCGTCAATATCAAATGAGAGAGAGTCCATTGAAATGAAGCCGAAATGGTATTCTAGGGAGTCTTAATTGCAAGCGCAATTCATGGAATGTAATGTAACAAAAAATCTCTGATCAGTAGGATGGTGGAGCTTTATTTGTTAATATATTACAATTAATATTTACAAATTAGTTTCTAAATAAAACTTAAAATAACTTTCTCACGAAACTCTTCCACAGGAAGCAAAAACGAAAGTAAAAATCATGTCAACTGGACCCATGGTAAATGGCATTCTTTTGAATAAGAGATCAAAAGGCATTATTTACCTTGCTTCACTATATTACTATAAACCTACTACTAACCGTTATGTTTTGCACTAAATTTTTTATACGGCCCAATTCAATATACTAAACGCGAATTTTCGGTAAATTTGATTTTTATAAATGGGCTAGATTAGATGTGGGGGATTGTTGAGAAATATGGAACCATTTTTGGCATAATTTTGAGTGGGGGCCCGTTCGATCAATTTGGAGGATCAAAGTTGATTTGTGTTTTTCTCTATGAGAACATTAAAATTGTATATCTACTTGCCAAATTCGCACCTTGAACTTGTATGCGGGCACGATCAGTGTACACGAATGTCATATCAAATGAAGAAAAAATTGACCCCTTAGTAATGTCTATGTTTTTATTTCCTATAAATTATTTATTTTTTTTCTTCTACACTGACTCTTCAACTCTCAAAACCAAAATGTAATGGTGGGTTAATGATGATATTTTAATTTTATAACACCCCATAACTATTTGTTGTAAAGTCACTCATTATAGAGCCATTATCACTTATGTTGGAACCTATGTATAGAATTCGATTTTTCCATTGTCAGATGCCCACGAGTTCCTTCTATTCTCTGCATAACTTTCCAATATTCTATCTGCAAATATTTTCACTTTCTGTCTAAGGCTTGGTGGTCGTGTTATGATATATATTCAGTTTGTCGAAGTGGCATTTGAAGTACTGCTCCGACTCTAATGGTTTTCCATTGTATCCTGAGAGACTGACGTTCATACGAAATCTTAAGCACTTATAATGAGAGGACGAATATGTTTTAGGGATATTTTGTAATACACATACCTCAATTTGCAAAATCTATCCTCTTTTATCGATTACATATTTATGTAGTATTATTTTGTGTTTAGTTTCTTTATGAAATAATAACAATTTTATATTCTGCTATAGTACTTATTCTATTTTTAAATCATATCATTTTTGCAAATCATTTCGAATAATAATCTTAAAACAAATTACTAAAAAGAATAAGCAGGTTCATATATTGTTTATTTCATAAACTAATATTTATTTAATTTTCCAAAAATTGCTACTAAATCAACTAACACGGATGTGACCTAAACCGTGGTTGCTAAAAGTTAGGCTGTGACTTAATGGCCAAGTTCTGCTGGGACTCAGACTGTGGCTAAATTGACAAGTTATGTTGTTCAAATAGTTGGCCCTACCGTGGTTGTTCCGATTAACCATATGGAAAAATTAAAAAAAAAATTGAATGGTTTGAATTTCAAAAGGTGGCAACGAAAATATTGTTTTATTTGACAACCTTGAATCTTGCAAGATTCTTGACTGAGACTGCTTCAAAACTCAATGAGGGTAAAGGAAATGTCTAAGTTGTTAGCACACTTGGTACGTGGAAATATTCTGATTTCCTACGATGAAATTACATCATGAATAGTTTAATTGATTCACTATACAATATGTATAGTAGTATGAAAACAACTAAAGAATTGTGAGAATTTTTGGACCGAAAATATAAGACTGAGGATGTCGGGGCTAAAAGTTTGTTGATGACCAATTCTTATATTATAAAATGGTGTCGGGGCTAAAAGTTTATTGTTGACCAATTCTTAGATTATAAAATGGTGGACTAAAAAAAATTGTAATCAGTTAAGTACAAGAACTCCAAGTGATTCTTTATGAGATTCATGCTGAAGTGATTAATTTGAGTGAAACTTTCCAAGTGATTGCAATTATTGAAAAGTCACCTCTGGTGTAGTCAGGTTTCAAAAATTACCTAAAGTACTAGCAGAAGGAAATAAATACTGAAGAACTAATTGTTAGTCTTCGAATCGAAGAAGACAACTGAAGTTTAGAAATGAATATGTTCAGTCCTCTTTGGCTAAAGCCAATGTTGTTGAGCATGGTCAAATTTCTAAGACCTATAAGAATGAGTTTGGGCCATCTGGTGACAAAGGGGCCAAACTGGAACTGAAAAATGGAATTTCTAAAAAGAAGTTTTAAAGAAAATGCTTCAACTGTGACAAAGTAGGTCATAAAGAAGAAATAAGTAAATGTGGTTGAATACGCGCATGATGTTCTCATGGACGTCATTTCTAAAGTGAATATGGTGTGTTTAAATCCAAAAGAGTGATAGATTGACACCGGTGCTACAGATATGTGTATTATGAGAAAGAGTTATTTAATGCGTTCGAAGCAATTGACAATTGAGATAAGTTGTTTATGGGAAATCTAGAAACTTCTGAAATCGAATGTAAAGGAAATGTGGTTCTAGAGACGACTTTTGGGAAAGAGCTAGTTCTTAACAATGTGTTTTATGTGTTGAAAATCAATAAGAACCTAGTGTCCGGGCCACTTCAGAATAAACATAGTTTCCGCAATGTATTCGAGTCAGACAAATTAAGTTATTTTGTTTAAAAGTGGAATGTTTGTCAGGAAATGTTACGTTTTTTATGGTATGTTAAAATTGAATGTAAAGACGGTTAAGCAGAAGGTGAATAAATTTAATTCTTTTGCTTTCTTGAATCTTCCAATTTGTAGTACGGTAGACTATGTCATGTTAACTATGACACTTTACATTGATTAGATAACTTAAATTGCATACTCACGTTTTATATTGATTCTAAATATAAGTACGAAACTTGTGTTTTGTCTGAAAATGTCATCCTTTAAATTAATAGAACGAAATACAGAACCACTTGATTTAATTTACAGTGATATATGGGATTTAATATTTATACAAACAAGATGTGGTAATAAGTATTTTATTACTTTTATTGATGATAGCACAAAATATTGTTTGTGTATCTACTTAAATGTAAGGACGAAACTATAGAGAAATTTGTTCTCTATAAGAACGAAGTTGAAAGTCAACTAAATAAAAAAGTTGAGGTGTTGAGAAATGATTGAGGTGATGAATTTGAAACACTATTTACAAAATTCTATGGACAATATGGATTTATACTCAAAACCATGATATCTTATTCTCCTCAACATAATGATGTTGCTGATGGATGAATGCAATGTTAGTAAGTTTTGGGTTACCTCAAAACATGTAGGGAAAGTTGTGTTACCGAAAAATTACCTTTTAAATAAGGTGTCTTAAAAGAATAAAGAATGGACTCCTTATGAATTATGGAAAGAGAGAAAATCTTCATATAAATACTTACGAGCATAGGAGTGTCTTGTTAAAGTCATTGTCCCAACACTAAAAAAAGTGAAGATAGACCCGAAAACTGGCTATGCACATAATAGTAGTGATTATCGATTTTTTATGCATGAGTCTAAAATTCCAAACATACACAAAAACACGATAATGAAATTGAGAAATGTTTCATTCTTTAAACATGTATTTCCGTACAAATCCAAATAGGAAGCAAGCTCTTCTAAAAGGATGCATGAAATAATTGGAAATAGTCAGGAACAAGAATAGAAGAATATATTGAGGTTGAACTAAGACTCAGCAAAAGAGAAATGACAAAAAAAATTTATGGTCCTAATTTTCTGACCTATATGCTGAAAAGTGAACCTCAAAACTTCCAATAAGTTGTGAACTCTTTAGAAGGACCTCAATGAAAAGAGGACATTAAAAGTGAAATAGATTCCATTATACAAAATCATGCATGAGAGTTGATAGATCTTTCTCTAAGAAGTAAACCACTGGGCTACAAATAGATTTTCAAAAATAAAAATAAAAAGAGATGGAACTATCAAGAAGTATAAGGCTAGACTGGTGCTAAAAAGTTACAGACAATGTGAAGGCCTTGATTACTTTGGTACATATTCTCCAGTGACGATAATAACATCTATTAGGATGATACTTGCAATACAGCTCCGTGAAATCTTGAAATACATAAAATGAATGTTAAAATTACCTTTTTGAATGGAGATTTAGATGAAGAAATTTACATGGAACAACTCGAGAGTTTTCCATAACAAGGGCAGGAAAAGAAACTCTGTAAATTGGTGAAATCATTGCATGACTTGAAATAAGTACCCCAATGGTGACATGAAAACTTTGATAGTATCATGATGGAAGGTAGATTTAAGATCAACAATTCTGACAATGTGATTACATCAAAAATACCAAAAATGATTATGTCATTTTATGTCTTTACAATGATGACATGCTTACAGTTGGTAGCAATGATATGATGATTAAATTTACTAAAAATATGTTGATTTCAAGATTTGACATAAAAGATACGGGTTTAGTTGATGTGATACTTGGAGTTACATCAGATGGACTCATTCTAAGTCAATCACAATATGTGGTCAAAATTCTAAAAAAAATTCAACAATGATGATTCTATTATGTCTAGAACACGGATAAGCATCTATCTAAAAATAAAGGTAAGACTGTCTCTCAAATGGAGTACTCTACAATTATTGGAAGTTTGATGTATTTGATGAGTTGTACAAGAGTAGAAATAGTGTACAAAGAATCTCTCCAATAGAGTGATAAAGAAGTCACCAAGTCGCTTTTTTATAATTCTGAAGTATATTTGTTCCTCCCAACGATGTAATCATGGTAATGATCGTTACTAGACCACTACTTGACTAGAATATATACAAAGTTTAACATTGAGTTACATATGTTGACAAGGGTGGACCCACAGTGGGTCCGGCAGGTCACGTGGCCCACCAACTTCCAATTTTTATTTTTATCAAAAATCATATTATAGCCTCCAGCAAAGAGCCCGAAAGAAGAACTTAGTGTCCAAATTGGAAAATCCAAACCCTTCCCTTGGAAAATAAAAAACCAGCCTTCTTCTTTTTTCTACAGTTAATTTTGATATGTTTGAATGTTGATGAGTGATCTTTTATGGTAGACTCGGCTGACCATATGTGAGGGAGGTAATTGAAGATCATCACCACCTTACGTTGAAGCTTCCAGATTGTTGAAATTCCTTAATCCATAAACGATTATAGTAAGAAAAATCTGGAGAATTCTCTTGAATTTTACCACCGCCATTCTAGAGTCCTACATGAGAAGTCTTTATAATCAATTTATGGAATTATCTAGAATTTTGATGAACGCTCTTCCACCGACATAGCCTACTATAAATATAGGTTTTAGTTGTGTGATGTATGTATCATGTACAAAGAAAATGAGTGAGAGAAACAGAGACCGGAAAGAAAGGGTGAAGTGATGTGGGGTTAATAATTTGAATAGTTATTGAACTTTACCAATGATTATTACTTAATAACTGAACTTAAAAATGTATCTCAATGATTACTCGACTTCGCAAATGTTACTATTTCATAACTAAACTTAAAAATGTATCGCAATGGTCAAAGAACTATACACTGTGTTACATATCCGTCACTCTAGTGGTAACACTATGCATAGTTCATTGACCATTGAGACACATTTTTATGTTCAATTATGAAGTAGTAATACTTGGCGAAATTTAGAAACCATTGAATATATTTTTAAATTCAGTTATTAAGTAGTAACAATTTTTTTTTTTTCTCAAATCGACGTTTGTGAAAGAAAAAAAAAACTAAAAAAAGATGAAAAATCAAATTGACCTCAATTATCTTGACACTAATTCGAATATTATTGTACTTTTATTTATTTTTCTCCATCCAATTCTTTCAGTGTTTATATTGTCTCTCTTTTAGTCATTTTTATGCGAAGTTCGAGATATGGTGAACTGGTACCAGTTGATCCAAAAACCACACATATTTTTCTCGTAGATAAAGACAAGCAAGAGCAACACGACAATAAAAAGACCAAAACTAGAAATAAGAAATGGCCAATGCACTAAACAATTCGGTAATTCAAGTGAAAGAAGCGGTAACTGCCAATGAAGGGAGTTTTCTAGTCGGGGATTTAATGAATTCACATATCATTCAAAGTTAATTTAGCATCGTATATCTTCCATTTGGGTAGCAAAACTTTCAATTGAAGACTCGTGTCATCCATTTATTTCATAATGAACATTTGCAAAAGTTCCATTTTTATTCGATTTATAGGTCTCTGATTTTATATTTCACCTTTTTACTTTGATTTCTTCTTTCCTAAAGATCGATTTGAGGGACTTAATAATTGAATTTAAAAATATATCTCAATGATCACTAAACTTTGTCAAGCATTACTACTTAATAAATGAAATTAAAAATATATCTCAATTGTAACTGAACTTCGCCACCATTACTATTTCATAATTGAACTTAAAAATATATCTTAATAGTCACTCAACTATGCATCGTGTTATCCATCTATCACTCAAGTAGACGCTGTTTGTTGAACCTAACGAATTTTCTCACTTGAGTGATAGATAGGTAACACGGTACACAATTCAGTGACCATTGACATGTATTTTTAAGTTTGGTAACGAAATAGTAATACTCAACGAAGTTCAGTGACCATTGAGACCCATTTTAAAGTTCAATTATTAAATAGTAACACTTGGCAAAAGTTCAGTAACCATTCACGTAATTAACCCAGTGCTATGTGTCGAGAGAGAGAGATAGTGTGTGGGGAAAGTCATAGATATAGCATATGTGTTTTGGAATGGTAAAATTTCATTTGGGTGAATAAAATATTGGATAGGTCTTCAGTTATCACAGTTGTATAGTTTCATTTCATTTCATAAAATTTTATTTTTCGTGTCTAAATTCAACAATTATTTTTATTTTTTAAGCATCCTATTGCATATCAAATACTTCTATTTTTTTCACAACTTTTTTGCAAGTTTGATTGTGCTCTCCAAACTCAAAATGTCTGCAACCGACCACTACATGTTGATGTCTATTCTATCGAAAGATATAAACTCCGTAATACGTGGAAGAAAGTTATATTATCAAATTGAAAACTCAAACAACTTTTCAACAAGTATTAAGTTCAAATTTTTTCGAGAGTGTTTATGTTATATTATTTTGTATCACAGGAAAAAAAAAAATCAGATTACAAATAGAAAGGGGAAAAAGATAATAAAATTCCGGTGGGGCCTGTGGGGTTATGTTGAAATGAACCTCAAAATAAAATAGTCCAAGTGTCTTTGAGTGACGATTTGGTCCAGCCTCAAAGGAACAACGGAGAAAGGAAAAAAAACACAAGAAAAAGTTATATCATTAAAGTTTTATTCATAGACATATATACACATCAAAATACACTACTAGAAAAGGAGGCAATAGAGACGAAATTTTAGCAACGGACATTTTCCGTTAATATTACCAATTGATTACCAACGAA
>CAIGRQ010066452.1:0-14902 GCA_903798375.1 Fraxinus sp. D2006-0159 | reverse complement strand
ATCCATCAATATTTTGGTTTTGAACCTAACCAAATCACTTTCAAAGAGATTTAATTTAGGTTTCACTCTTTCACTCTATGCAAACCGTTAAAAAAAAAATTGAAAATAAATAATTCTAAATTTTATCCAACTCAATTAAGCCCCTATTTGACAACTCTTATTTGGGTAAAACGGAGTTTTTAATAGTACTTTTTTTGGAGAATGTGTAATTAAAAATTATAATTTTTTTAGCTTTTCGTGCATAATATTTTATTGTGTGAATGTGTGATTAAAATAAGTATATGGATAAAAAATTTGAAATAATGGTTGTCAAACAGAAACTAAAACTAAACACATTCCAGTTAAAAAGATACATCCATATAAGACATAATTTAATTAAGCTAAATACCTAAATAGACAATTATAAATCTCAATTAATTAATTAAATCATATCCAAGTACCCATCAATCGTCACAATTCTGAATGTAAAACCTTCAAATTGAGTAAAGTATTAAACAATTGTTACTAAACCATATTCATAGACCCTCCATTACAATTGAGTAGATAATTAAATCTAGATTTCAATTCAAGCTTACACATTTCATTTCCTTTTGCTAATAATTTTTTCGATTTTTGCTTAGATTTTCATGTCAATTTATCGATTTGTTAATTATTTGCTATGTTTTTATTAGTATTTATGTTGTTTCGGGCTCCCTTAAAGTTTTAGGTAACAGTGTTTTTTAAAATTTGCGACTCAATTTCCTAGTCAAATCACTCAATTAATTATTTACATTTAACTTAGTTTCTAGATTTACTATTAATTGTTAGAGCGATTTGGTGGATTACTTAAATGGTAGTTTTGAAGATTTATCCGATGAACCTTTCAACATATTATTTTGGTAGAAATTGAATTCAAATAAATACAAGATTGTCCTTCAAATTGCTAAAGGTGTTAACTATTCAAATAACCACACTTTTTTTTAAGTCTACATTCCTTATTAGTGATCGAATTCTTGATTTTTATAGGAGTTCGTTGATTGCAAATAAGGTTGAGCCAGTAATATGTCCTAAAAACTGGTTGCATAATAACAAGAAGGTTATAGTAATTCATCAATATTTGGATGAAGTATAAGTATTGGATGATTAACAAAAAGTTATAGTAGTGTACTATCGTATTTGATCTTTTTGTTCATTTTCTTTTATTAGTTGTTTTATATCATTTAACTATAATCAATAATTTCATGTAATACTTTTATTTTTGTGGAGATAATGATGTATTACAATTGCAAATGCATGCCAATTAGTATTGAGTAAGAGTTTAAAATATTTCTATTATATTGTTAAATTATAATTATATAACTTTGATTTCTAACTTTTAAATGATACAATTTATGTTTTAATGTGAAATTTAAGAGTAATATTTATGATTTAGTTTATTCGATTATTATTATTATTATTATTATTATTATTATTTTAAACTGTGGTTTTACATCGAACCGAACCAAATTGAAAAAAACAGTTTGAATTGGTTTGATTTAAAAATTGAAGTGATTTGATTTGGTTTACAAAAATTTCAAAAAATGATATGGTCTTATCAATTAGTCATTCCTTTCCATAAAATTAGTTTTGTTTCTATTTTTCACACAAAATTAAGAAAATGTAATTAATATAGTGGTAATTGTATTCACACCACATTTGAATTGCACTTAGCCCCTGTTTGATGGGGATTTAAATCAGATTTTTAGTAGATTTTGATGAAAATTGATGAAATATGTGGTTGAAAAGTTAAGAGATCCATAAAATATGTGATTAATATGAATTGTTGACTTTAATTAGATTTTAATTGGTATGAAACAGGGGCTTAAATTTCTTAATCTTTGTTCACTATTGCATTTGTGTACCTAACGATTTTTCATGTCATTATTATCTTCAAACCTTTTCGTTAATTAATACATTTTACATTTGATAACAATTTTATATCCAAAGGTCTCTTGAAATGACGTAAAAAAAAAAAAATTTTATTTTTTATCATATTTTTTAAAAAATAAATAAATAAAAAGTTCAAAAAATATATTTCTCTCATTTCAAAGTATGAAAATAAAATATTTTAAGGGTTATTAGCACAAAATGTTCCTACGTTTAGAGTTTGGTGTATCAATTTTTTGCATTTTCACTCATATTTCCACACTTCATTGTGAAAATCGTCATTTTCATCAATTTTCTCAATAAAATGACAATTATACCATCATATTTCAATAAAATAAAGAATAAAGAATAAATTTCAATCATACTCCCAAATTTTTCAATAAAATAAAAATAAATCCCAAAAAAATAAAAACAAAAAACAAAAAAACAAAAACAAAAATCATCTCCTTTCCCTTCCACTTCCACTCTTCGAATCGCCATCTTAGTCACCGAAAATCACCACCATATAGCCCTTCATCCCGTCGTCACAATGCACTGACATGCTCGCTCAAACCCGACAAGACCTAACTGCAGTTGGCAACCAAAACCTCCAACTAACAAACATTAAACATGACGGCACCATGACTTCCATCAATAGGTTCCCCTCATCAAGACGATCTAAACCATGGTCAAACATCAATCTCCAATCGATCTCTTGTGCCTCAAATTTATTTATTTTATTTTTTTTCGGTCGCGATGCGTGAAGAACCAAATCTACCTCCTTCAATTCTCGTTGCCCAAAGTACTGGTGATCCAAATTGGCCTCAATAAAACCTCCAACAACCCCAATCGATAATGGGTAATGATCAAGTTGTTCCAATTATCCTTCCAATTGATTCAATTTTTAGATTAAAAAAAAACCACAAATTGTGCGCATAGCGAAGAATATTTTCACAAAATTGATGGGTTTCACATATTATAATCATCCAATTCACCGAGGAGAATTCAAATCGAGACACAAACATCATGTGTAAACTGCTAATTGCATAAATTACACAACAAATTATTCAATTTCATAGGTGCTAGACTTGAGATTCAAATTCCCAGTTTGGAGGTGGTGACTGATGTGAGAATTTGAATTGTTTTGTTGAATGAGCTGTATATAAGGATTCGTTGAAAATTACAGAGATGGTGAGCGAGCAGTTAGTGCATTGTGACAACATGATGGATGGCTATAGGGTGTGGTGGAGGTTTCCAATGGCTAAGGTAGCGATTGGGGTCGTGTTTCCGGGAAGTGAAAGCAGCGGTGGAAGAGAAAGTGGATGATTTTTGTTTATTTTTATTTTTATTTTTTAATTATTTATTTATATTTTATTGAAAAATTTGGTAGTATGGTTGCCATTTATTCTTTGTTTTTCTTTCCTTTATTTTTTATTTAAATAGGAGAGTATAATTGTCATTTTATTGAGAAAATGGATGGAAAATAATGATTTCGACAATGAAATGTGGAAATATGGGTGAAAATGTAAAATAATTGAAATGTAGGGACGTTGGCACACTGAACTTCAAACGTACGGACGTTTTTTTGCTAATAACCCATATTTTAATATAAATTATCATCAATGATGAGACATACTAATTAATAAAAAGGTTGAAGATAAAAATCTGATTAAAGAAGTAAAAATAAAATAAAATAACAACTATAATGAGCAAAGATTGGAGAGTTTAATTGTAATTAAAATGTGCTATATGAAATAAAAATTGTGGTGACAATATAAGTACTATTAATATAGTTGGAATATAAATTTTTCTTTCATTTTTCTAATATACTGATACATTAAATAATAGTTTAAATATGACTACTTATTGATAACATGATACATTAAATAGATGCATATTAGAGAATAAAAAATATCTATAATTTTTAATAAAGAAAATAACCCAAAATTTGAGACAAATGAAAAAGGAAATCATGCCTATCTTCATGAGACAGATGGAGTATTTAAAACTATTTTTTTTTTATTTTGTAAAACATTTATTACTTTTAAACTTGAAAAGGATAATTTTGTAATACTTGGAAGTACGAGGGTGTGTAGTGTAATAATCTATCTTGTATTTGTCATTTTCCTCGTTTGCATCATTAAAATAGAGACACATTTGTAGCTAAAATACACAGCAGATAAAGTCATAAAACACAAATTCCCTTATTTCATTTCATGCCTCTCCGTTCTCGTTTCCTCGGCGGCGTAAATGCATCGCTGCCTCAAGCACAGCCGTCGAATGAGTCACTTAAACCAACCGAGTCCCTGAAGTCGGACTACATAATCATAGTTGCCGTGCTACTCTGCGCAATCATCTGCGTTCTTGGCCTTTCCATCGTGGTCCGCTGCGACTGGATCCGCCGCATCACCGGGGGAGTCGTCTCTGCCCTACCAAACGCCTCGACGCCTGCCAATAAAGGACTTAAAAAGAAGGTCCTGAAGTCCCTACCGAAGCTAATCTACGGTGAGGATGAGCGAGTCGAGAAGCTATCTGACTGCGCCATCTGCCTGGCGGAGTTCGCAGCCGGAGAAGAGGTCCGTGTGCTGCCACAGTGCGGCCATGGCTTCCATGTCGAATGTGTTGACATTTGGCTTGGTTCCCACTCCTCTTGTCCCTCTTGCCGCCAGAATTTGGCCGTCAGCAGGTGTGAGAAATGCGGAAATTTGCCGGCCGCCACCTCTTCCTCATCCTCCTCCTATGCTGCAACAAACTTTGGAGCTCAGCCTCTGCCAGCTTCCAGACCAATAGACCGCTTTACTACAATTTTCCCTTAATCAAATAGTAATTAGCTTAATTACTCAATGCTTTATGCATTAACAGGTTTGATTGTATGGATTAATTAAGGGTTAGCAGAAGAAGAGAAGATCAGTTCCTTTCTTGATGTATGTATATGTGTTTATGCTTTATTGTGTTAGGGAGAAAAAAAAAAAAAAATCCCAATATTTTACATCTTCTTTTTCTCCATGAACCCTAAATTCAATTTTGACGGCGAAGCTCTTTTCAAAAATTTCAAGAAATAAGTAGCCTCCATTCGAACTTTTAATTTATAAATGGATTTATAAATTTTAGTGGAGCCTATTATTATTTTTATTTATTAATTATTTACAAATTTGCTGAGGCTAAATAATTGGAATGGGATTGCTCTTTGTGGACTCCATCGATAGTGTTAGAATTAATTTAAATTAGCATAATTAGCTTAGTAAATTATTGTTTGGGGATGTTAGTTACTATAGTGTTGTAAAAATCGAACCGACCAATTCTCAACTAGAAAAATAAGAAATCGAATTGTAAATCAATTTGTTTATAAGTCAAAGTCATGCAACATTAAAAACCAGAGTATGTTTACATCATTCGATGGTACGATATAACAAAAACTGGTTATTCGAACACGAACCTGGCCAAGTGGCGCCCCTATTTTTAACTTGGTCAGTGAGCCTGGCTTTATTCATTCGAACACGCCTACAAAAATGTGTTTGGGGGATTAAGCTATTTTAAAACTTCGTTTACACCTTGGTTGACAACTTGATGAAGTAAAAGTGTTATAATGATTGGATTGATGTGTGAAATGTGAGAATGATGTGAAATTATGTCAAGTGTAAATTCGATAAGTTACGATACAATACACGTGTAGCAAAGATTGGTGTTTGGGTGCCAACAGTTTAGTGTTTCTTTCCTTGTCCATAGTTTGTGTACTTTCTCCCAACTCTTTTTAGGTGGCTTGTCACTTTCTCTTGGATGGACCCATGAACAGGTTAATTCAGTGTGTTTATAAGTATCGAGACACCTTACTTTTATTCAATGATTCGATAAAAATGTATTATGGATTTTACGAATGATTTAGGCTCTTATTTTATTTTTTTATTTTTATTTTTAAAAAAACAGCTTTTAAAAATGACCAAACAAGCATTTAGGGTCAGTTTGATTGGAAATGTGAAAAATAGGTGAAAAGAAAATGAATTTCATAATTCATGAATACCATTGTTATAAAATCTTAGGGTTCGTTTGATTGTAAAGGTGGAAAATTGGTGGAAAGAAAATGAATTCCAGGGAATTGAATTGCCTAAAAATTGTTTTACTGAGAATTGTAATTAATTGTGTTTGATTTGTATAATTTTTCACCTGAAAAATGTTGAAAGTTTAATATCCGTTTGACTTTGTTTTTCATGAATATTGTCCATAAAAGTGATAATTTATTTTACCATTGGGTCAAAAATTTGTTCCAATTGTCAATTTTTTTTTTAAAAAAAATTATCATGTCAAATATCATTCGTTTGACTTTGTTTTTATGAAAATTGTCAATAAAAATAATAAATTTTTTTTACTATTGTATCTAGAATTTTTTCCAATTGGCAAAAATAAAAAAAAAAATGTTGAAAAAAAAGGAGGAAAAAAAATCACCCAAAGTAGAAGAAAACAAATTCAAGGAATTCCTGAAAAACGAGCGCTTGAGGGGGTGGGAAGGAAAATGAAATCCAAGGAAAAATTATGCAATCAAACATTGAAAAAGTAGAAAATGGAAAAAGTTTTCTAACTTCCTAGGAAAACAAGGGTAATCAAATAGGGCCTTAGTTCTTGTGATGGAAGTTATAACGTGTAGTGTGCATGGCCACATTTGAGTTCGAGTAGTAGAGAGTGTTTATTTTTCTAGAATAAGAAAGGAACAATACAAGTTGTTGGGATAGAGCTATTTGTACATCTCCCATTTTGGCACTATCACTTAGTTGGCAATGAATGAAGTGGCATTTTTATAATGATTAGATTAAATATGTTATATATGAAAGATGACGTGGACTTGTGACAAGTATAAACTCAGTAAGAATAATATTATTTATCATTATAATGATAGAATATCGATAATATGATAACTTACATGGAATAATGATATACTACAGTTAAATCCCCTTCTTTCATGAAAATTGAAATGTCTTATCTTGTTATTATACCTAAATTGTCATATTACCGATATTCCATCGTTATAATAATATATAACATTACTCATTCAGTAATCTAGAATGTAAAGAAATGTGTACATGTAGCAAGATTGAAGTTGTGTCAATTAATGTTCATTAATCAACACTTTTTTTTGTCAATTAAGATTGTTTATCTCCAAATATTAATGCCTAGATGGAAGAATGTTATTGACACAATTTTGCTGTCGATGCAATTATCACTTTTTTTTTTTTTTTTTTTAGGAAAAAGATTATATCATTAAATACCACCGCGCACAAAGGCGTCTTAAAAAAGAATTTTAATCCAACCAATGGTTCGAAATTGAAAAAGAAGTATGCAAGGTTGTGAGAGACTTTATTTTCGTCCCAATGGACAAAGCCACGAGTACCATATCCAACATCACGAAGAGATCAAATGTCAACACAGTTACAACTTTTGATGAAAAAATATATATATATACATACTTTATTTAGTCCCCATTTGATTTGGATTAAAATCAAATTAAAATTTCAAGTTAAAAATCAATCATTAACTTTAATCATACATTTCGTGAGATTTACAACTTTTTAAAATTATTATTTTGTAAGAGATATTTGAATTCATCTTTCTTGTCATTCTAATAAATAATTGTCATAAATTTGCGCTCCTTTTTTCATATACAATCATGCTACATGTATCGAAATAGATGATAATGGAGAATGATCGAACACTCACAATAGGGGAGGCCCACTTTTTTTTCCGGAACTTTTTAATCATGAGGGGGCCGCACGCATGTAATAGATTATCAACCTCCATTGTCATCCATTTATGTACAAATGGAATTGTCTTACCACATATGTAATTGTGCTCTCGATATTTAACAAATTTTATTACTTTCGTTCTCACACCATTTTGTAGCTCTACAAAAGCTTTAAAAAGTTTTAAAAGGCATCCAACAAGTTTTCTTGAGGCATCTTTAATGTTTTATTTCTAGTTTTTGCATTTAATTTAATCCAACAAGACGTTTATCACGATATAGAAGGCATCTAATCAATTTAGGGCGTGTTCGGTAGAGATTAAAATCGGATTAAAATTGAAAAGTTAGCCGTTATTGTTGACTTTTAGTAGACCAGTGAGACCCAATAATACCATATTTTCAATTTTAATTAAATTTTAAACTGTACCGAACATGGCCTTATTTTTTAAACCAATAACAATGTTATTAGAAGATGAAAAACTATAGGCATATTCCACGAGTGCAATTTATATAAATTATCATAAGTCATGACGCTTGTTAACTTTCTTTTTTATTTCCAAAACAAGTGTATGATCAAGATTTGTGTAAGAGACCTTTCTGACGTACACTTGGATTTAAAAAAAAAAAAAAGGTGGTTGAAAGGTATTATGTGAAGTTAGCATTCTTTTCATTTCATTACGAGACCAACTTTGCATATATATATATATATGATCAACAATTTAACAAATTGGGATTATTTATTGGAAATTTTAAGATATAAAGATTTAAAAAATAAAATAAAAAAGGGGCTACTTTACAAGGGGAGGTGACAAACATTAATAGTTGGTATACCACCAACTGGACTTCCCCAAATGTAAAATAAAATATATATTATAATGTCAAAGATGTCATAAAATATATGCTAAACCCTGTTTGAGCCACGTTTTTTTTTTCATTATCATTCTTCTACTCATTTTCAATCACACATTCTTCAATAAAATAATATTTTCATCACATCAATAAATTTTTTTTTTCAACCACACATTCTCTATTAATCTACTATTTCAGAATGCATTCTTCCAAAATAATGTAAAGGAACCTTCCTCAAGAAAACTACCCGCTTTTCCTTTTTTCCCCTAAATTCCCCTAACTCGTTGATATTTTGAGATATTTAGTCCAACCTAATGGTATATTATACACTCCATGGTCTTGGTTCGTTGACCAATTAAGAAAAGTTTAGTCCAAGTCAATGGTACTCCAATTTATCACTCCCACCATATTGTATTCCCTTTCAATGGGAGCCATCCAACATAACAAGATAGAAAAGAAAAGGGCCACTATAGCCCAACACATTGTCACCATGTGGTATGATTTTTCAATAATGGGTATTTAATTAATGGTAATAAAACATTAAGAATATTAATTGCATATTTATAATGCCTTCTATAAGTGCAGCATTGAACATTTTTGGTATTGATTTATATGTATATAATCTCCATCTATTCCCTTTGTTGAAAAATGCTAAAATATTGTTTATAACTTAAGAAATGCATGTTTGCTTAATTCTTCATGATTAATGTCACTAGTACAACACAAAAGACATAAAGGTAAAGATACTAGATTCAAGTATTATTAATATACAAATTTCTTAAATAAGAATAAATCAAATTTATATCTAAAAAGTCACGCACTTTAAGATTTTATATGATATAGCCATTCAATGACATATACAACATGCAGAGAAGATGATGAAATTAGCAGAAGAGACCGCGCTTGTCATGTGATAAAAGTACGCATTATGAAATTAGAGTTAGAGACTTTGTTGATCATGTGATAAAAGCAGTCGTTACAAAATTAGCAGCATAAACCATGTTGGTCATATGATAAGCATTCGTCACAAATAGCAAACATGCCTTCCTTTTAGGTCACTCATATTCTTTTCTTACCTAAAACGTGTAAACTTGATACTCTAACTTCACGAAATAAGGATGTTTCTTGAGTGTATTTGCTTCTATTACTACTTCATACAATAAGCGTGTTGTTACTTCTATTACTTGTGATGGAGACCTTGTGCGACCATAGATAGTTTTGTCAATTTACGAGGTAACCTTGCCCCATGCCAACTGTTTAAGTGTAGTAGCGAAATTAATTTTCATATTCTGCATAATTTAAAACCTTGTGCGACCATGTATAATTTTGTTGATTCACGGGGGGAACTTTGCCATGTGGGAACTCTTTGGGTGTTGTAGAGGAACCCTTTTTCATATTCCATGTAACATAAAACCTTTTGCAACTATAGATGATTTCATGCACTTATGAGGGAACTTTACCACATACCAACTCTTTTAGCGGTGCAGTAGAACTATTATACATGTTATATTTAACATAAAACTTTGTTAGTTGTTTTTAGTTACAAACTTAATAATTTTAGAAAAGTTTCAAACCCAATATTTTCTGTTTTTATTTTTGGTGTTATGTAGTATATTATATTGCGTTTTAATATATATTTAAATATTTTATATATTTTTTTTCAATTATTTTATTTGTTATTACGATGGGCTTGGCCTTGTTAGGTCCATAATAAATCCAAAAGAAAAAATTAAAATAACCTGGAAGGGGTTAAATAGATACAACAAAAGGTAGGTGAAAGGGCATTAATCAATCTTGGGATCTCTATGTTAACATATCCGCTCTCTACCTTTAATGCCAAAATGAATTTTTGTTGTTATTGTACATGAATAGTTTTTTAGTGCTTGTTTCGGAAAGTTTTAAAAGTTGCTAAAATATTCAGATCAAAGTTAATAATTAATTTTATAAGACCCACAATTTTTATTAACTTTTCAATCGTATACTTCATCAACTTATATCAAAATCGGCTAAAACTTTCTTTTTTTAAAAAATTGTCAAATATTAATGACAAAATGTCCATAATATAAATGTGACAAATATGAAGATTTTACTATTGATGATTTGACATGCTACAATATACAAGATAAGGAATGACTATTTTTAACTCATCGAGATTACACTCTACAAGTATAGAGACTAAGGTAAGAACCACTAGATGACACATTGTTCTTAGCTAAAGAGACTTATATCCCCTTTGCAACGACTTCAAGCGATATCGATGAAGATTTGGCTCAAAACAATGTGTACCCGAAGCAAGGTGTTCCATTTCGTATTCAGGCAGAGCACGAGGCGTTGCAGAGAAAGCTTGAAGCCCTACAAAATGTAAGGTTCTTCAAATAATATGTTCTTACATGTCATGACTACAGGTTGACTTTTTTGTATTATGCTATTAATAAATTCTTGAAATTTAACTGTGTTGGATTTATCCAAGTGATAAAGATCTCTTCAATTTATGACCTAAGAGGGAGTGTTGCCAATTGAAATAAGTTCATTTCCAATCATGTACCAAAATTTGAGATAAGTTTTTCACCATTTTGCACTCAATCTCGCACCAAACTAAACATCATCTCCAACTCATTACATCAAAAGTTGCAACAAATGAACAATGTTTAATCATTTTCTTCATTTTTTATTCTTAATAATTTATATATTTGAAAAATTATTTATTTATTTAATTTACTATTACATAAATTACTACATAAATAATTACTTTTCGTTAACAGAAATATTGAATTCCTTAATAAATTTAAAAAATCTAGTACAATTAATAAAAATATCATAACTAAGACAATATTAAATTATGTTATTAAAAAATAATGTAGAACATTTCGAATCCTAATATTATGATATGACAAAGTCGAACTAGTGTTCTAATTTAATTATTGAAATTTGTATATTCATCCCACAAATGTTCAATTAATGCATTTTGAAGTTCAATTAATTCATTCCTCGATTGTTATTGATTACATCATTAAAGTTTATTACAAATAATAATAATAATAATACCCTTAACAACATTTGGTGCTAAATGAAAAAAAAAAAAAAAAAGGAAAAAAAGGACTTTTAATCAAATATGTTGCAAAATGGTGCAAGTGAATATTTATGGTTTTATCATTTTGGTGTTAGTCTATTCATCCATTAATTTGTTACAGTTTTATTACACAGTCTTTAGTCTTGGTTGAATCCTTGAGTTGCTCATTATAGAAGATAAGCATTGAAATCAATTTTCTTTGTTTTAGAGGAGCAAAAACTCAACAAATTAGTGATTGATCCCCACTACAGCCAGAGACTTTGAGAGGCCACTAAAGTCACATCCGAATAAAGTACTAAGATGAAAAGAAAAAAATAAAAATAAAAATACATCCTTTATTATTTACAAGAAAAAGCATTTATTTTGGGGAGAATTGCAGCCGCAGTCCCAAATCTTTTTTGTTTTTTGCAAGCTTTATTTCAACCTTCAGTTTGTGCAACCACAAGTCTCAAACCTTAGAGAAATTCGAAGATACAGTCCTAAATGACGGAAAACGCTAGTTTCACCGTCAGTTGACCTCAAAAATGGGGAAAAAAAAGAGGCAAATTTGACTAATTTACACATAAGCATTTTCATCCAATTCTATTTCTCCCTTTTCAAAATCAATTGTTCAGTTATAATCTCACTCCCTTTCCATTTTCTTTCACGGTACGAACCCCAACACTCATCTTCTACAATATCGAACAAAAAATATCCAACAATCTATGAAATTTTAGAAGATTTTGCATGCCACCTACAAGGTCGTCTTATTGAACCTGTATACGGTAAGTTTTTAATTTTATTTTTTTTTTCAAAATTTCTGGTTGTAGACATGTTTGCCTCAAAGTGGGTTGTGAAGTGTGATCATATAATGCATATTTTCATAATTTTAAACGTGTCATTGAGTTGGAATCATAAAATTTGTAATATTTATTCGCGTTGCTTTTGCATTCATTTCATTCAACTAGGGTTTGGTGTAGATGGTGGTTTGTTGTTAATTTTTTTTTTTTCTTTTTTGTGAAAAAGTTATTTCACTATAAAGCTACATTATGGCAGTGTTTTTCTCACAAAGATACGAAATTTTGTATACGAGCATGAGAAAATAACCTATCTAGACTACGTGCACCCTTATTGGTTTAATACATTTCTCTTGGACAATGCTATGAAGATGATGTCTATTTTGAGAAAATGAGGTACGTATATAAGATTGATAAGAAGAGATTGAGTGAGGCATCATTGTGGTTAATAAAAGATGAGACTTTATGAATGTAGTTGGGTTGCTTGGTGAGTACAGACTTGCTAAGATGTGGTGTGTGCCCGTAGTTGAAGTGTTGGAATTTCCACGGGACGAAAAAGTAGGGCATGAGATTTCAGTGGTTGATGTTGACACTGGTGAGATGTTAGAGGAGGTGAAAGAAAAAGGAAAACTAGATGTTGACAAATAGTTTGAGCATAATGTATGCTATGCAGTGAAGGTTTATGATGATTTTCTAGAAGGTGATGACTTGTATGTTGTGGATGAGGCTGAGAGTAATGGTCTAACTGATGAAATAGAAGTGGATGCAAGGAGTTCTATTGATGTTGGGGTTTATGAAGTTTGACAACATAAAGATATTGAGGGATGCAGTTGTACAATATTCAGTTAAAAATGCAAGGCTTGTCTAATATGTAAAGAATGAAGGAACATGACTACGAGTCAAATGTCAAGACAGTTGTTCATAGGTTTTGTATGCCTACCTACAATCCGACAAAAGTTCAGGATTAAAATATTTAGAGATGAACATACATGCACAATGGTGTGGCACAATATAAGAGTACATGTTGGTTACTTGGCAAAAAATTATATAAGGAAGTTCGGATCTAATCTAAAAATGTTTATGAATAGTTTTATAGAAACATTGAAGGAGGATTGCATGTATGATATCTTTAAGCATCACTTTTATAGGACAAGAGCTAAATGTGTAGAAGTTGTGAATAAAATTGTGGCTCAACAGTTGAAGATCCTTTAGGACTATGGTATGAAGTTGAAAAGAACTAATCCTGGTAGAACAATAAAAATTGAAGGGCAAGATCATACATTCAAAAGAATATACATATATTTGGGGGTTTGCAAAGAAGGTTTTAGATTTGGGTGTAGGAAAGTTATTAGTTTGGATGGATGTTTCCTAAAAAATGCACATGGTGGGCAGTTGTTGGCTGTAGTAGGTATTGATGCCGATAGCTGTATGTTTCCTGTAACTTTGGCTATGGTAGATGCGGAGAACAAAACGAATTGGAAATGGTTCTTAGAACTTTTAACAGTTGATATTGGGATGTTTAATGTTAATAGCTCGATAGACTCCATGAATTTGTTATGTGAGGGTACTGAGCATAGGTGTTGTGCAAGACGTTTATACAAATTTCACCTTATTGCTTAAGAGACTGATTCTGAAGAGCATGTTTTGGGATGTAGTAAGGGCAATAATAGTGCTAGAGTGGAGAAATGCAACGAATGAAATGAAATATATGAATAAAGTAGCATTTAAATGGTTTAGTGAGAAATCAGCATCACAGTGGAACATATCACATTTACAAGATTATTCAAAGTGCGACATCCTATTGAATAACTTGTGTGAGGCATTCAACTCTTCCATATTGATTGCAAGAGAAAAGCCTATTATCTCAATGCTTGAGAAGATAAGACATCAACAAATGTTGAAGATTAATACCAAAAGAGAAGCTGCACAAAGCCGATATCATGCTTTTGGTCTTAGAGTTATGAGTATTGTTGAGAAAGCAAAGGCATATACAAGGTCCTTGAAGGTTGACTAAGCTAGAAGTGAAAAGTTTGAGGTGAGCAATAGGAATGGAATGAGATGGGGGTGTAGACCTGATGAAGCGTGAATATGCATGTATAAAATGACAACTTACTAAAATACTTTGTGCGCATGCAATGTCTGGTATGCTATCAAAAAACATATGAGTATGTAGATGTATGCCATGGTAAAAAAGCTTATCTAAGGTCCTATAGCCTAGTCATCCAACCAATGTTAGGTCCTAAGTTGTGGCTAGAGTTGGGAAAACATCCGCTGAATCCACATATAAAGAAGAAACATGCAAGCATATCAAAGAAGTTGAGAAAAAGGTCACAAGTAGAGCCACCTGTAGGCACCAAAACGACAAGGACGGAAATGAAAATGACATGTAAAAGATGTGGTGGGCCAGGCCATAACAAAAGAACATGTTCTGAAGAAGATTTACAACAGGAATACACAATAGGATACACTGCCAACTCAATCACAGGGCAAGAAAAAAATAAAAAAGGCCTCTACACAGCAGGACACATCGCCAACTTCATCACAAGGTAAGGGCAAGAGAAAGACTTTTAATCCCACCAAGCTACAATCAAAGAT
>CAIGRQ010066449.1:0-10120 GCA_903798375.1 Fraxinus sp. D2006-0159 | reverse complement strand
GATGTGATTAATTCAATGAAAAATATAATTAAGTGATTCATTTAATTATATCTTTTATTTAATATCATATTAGTGTTACATAAATGTTATAACATTAGTGATGATAGATTGCATTACTCAATATGAATACTATCCAATTGAAACAAGAAGTAATAACATTCTTATAGGGAGTGGAGGAAGTTATGCTCCCTGTTTGATGACCATTATTTTGAAAACTCTTGGTTCAATATGCTCATTTCGAATCAAACATTTGCGTAATAAAATATTTTGCAGTAAATCTAAAAATTTTTTACGCTTAAGTTTCGCCTAGGCTCCTAAAGCTTGAAACTTGGCCTCCACGCCTAACCACGCTTTATACTTTTTAGAACACTACTTCAAACCCTTGGATTGATTCTTGCCACTTCAACTTCTCATGGCAATTTTTTTTTTTTGTTTTGGGAAACCACATTACCCTTAATTTAAGATATATTTTTCTATTCCTTTTTTTATACTTTTAATAGTTTTCTTGGTCAACTAATTTAAATGAAAAATGATATCTATTATTATTGATAGTATAACACCAGTTTAGATAGTACGATGTGATTAATTCAATGAAAAATATAATTAAATGATTCAATTAATTATATCTTTTATTTAATATCACATTAGTGTTACATAAATGTTATAACATTAGTGATGATAGATTGCATTACTCAATATGAATACAATCCAGTTGAAACAAAAAGTTATAACATTCTTATAAGGAGTGGAGGAAGTTATGCTCCCTGTTTGATGACCATTATTTTGAAAACTCTTGGTTCAATATGCTCATTTCGAATCAAACATTTGCGTAATTAAATATTTTGCAGTAAATCTAAAAAAAATTCTAATTTTTAACAAAACATTCTTCTAAAAATGAGTATTAAAAGCATTGTTTTTTTTTTTTTTTAAATATTTGTCATCAAATGGGGGCTACATCATGAGACCGTTGTGAGAATTCGTTAACAAATTTGACATAAACATTAATGATTGAGATAACATTTGACAAAAATATATTAAAATCAATGTTTATTAATTTTCTAGTAATTTATTTGTACGAAAATAAAAACTAATAAGAAAAATTCTAATTGTACCTAATTTTTTAGGTAATTATATTACCACTACAAAATGTTATATTCACACCATAATTAAAACATAGTTTTAATAAATACATCACAATAAATTTATAATTATATACCTAATGCTGTAAAATATAATAAAAAAAGGAGAAAACATCTTCTTAATAAATACACCACAACTAAACTTCATTTCTTTCTTAATAAATACCCGCCATTGTGAAGCAAATTCGGTGGCATATTATATTCTGAAAGTAATTCAGCGGCATATTATGAAGCGACTTCGATTCAATGCAAATAGGTGCTAAATATCTAAATAAAAAGTGTGGCAATACCATTACAAAATCCGAGTATAATACGCATATTATTCTTATAAAAGTATCAATTTTCACAAAAAATGGACTTTCAATTTACAGTGAATTAATTGAACAATTGACTTTTCTAATACAAAGCAAATAAAAGAATTTATTTCGATTTATGATATGTCCAGAAATTTACCCGTGTTTGACGGCTACAGATTCGCAATAAAAGAAAAGAAAGAAGAAGAATAAACTAGGTTTGTTTTTGTGGTGTGATTATAATGTGTGAATAATTAAAATTATATTAATCATAATTATGTAATTTTACTTAAGGCTATTTGATTAAATAAGAAAAAAATTAAAATTTGTAGTGCGCCTAATAATTTTTGTGGTGGTAATATAATTAACCTAATTTTTTATCTAATAGATTATCGAATTGACGAGTCACGTCACTTGTTAATTTGATAATTCATTAGGTAAAAAATTAAGTACGTAGAGCAAAACTCAACAAATAAAGCCACGAGTGTCAGGATGTCAAGAAGTCAAGTGTTATTGGCTAGTGTCGTTTGAAGGTCAAAATTGAAATTCAGAAAAAAAAAAAAAAATTATAAACGAGTGGCTTCTGTTGTGCCAACTCATGATTTTGTCATTTTGTTTAAACCGGGCTTTAATGATGGGCTTTTATATTAGGTATCCACTCATCCACGCGTCGTGGCCGCAGAGGACTTGAAGTCGGCCGAGTAAATGGAGGTGGGGTGAACAAAATTCCACACTAGAACTCGGTTTTGTCAAAATAAATTACTGAATATGACTCGCAATTACTATCATATCAAAATTAAAATATCCCGTTAATTCAACTTGACAGTTCAATGTCTATAATGTACAATTTTATTTTATTTTTCTTTTTTTTTGATTTGGAGGTCCGGAGATAAAGACTGTCCAAAATATTCAATTTCTTTCCTTTAAGCGTGTGTTTGATCTTCCTTTTTTCTTCATAATAATGAGAATTATGATCGTTGCAATTCAAAACAGCAACTCCAACGGTCATATGTTTCATTATAACGAGGAAAAAAATAGAGATCAAACGGAGCCTAATGACGTGTTCGGTAGAGATTAAAATTGAAAACTAGCCGTTATTGTTGACTTTTATTAGACGTGTGGGACCCAATAACGACCATATTTTCAATTTTGAATTTTAAACTGTACCGAACAAGACCTAAGTATCATTTGTTCGATAATCCGTACTTTATATAATATAGGTAAAATTGCAACCAAGTTGTAGCAGTTCAGGCTCCACTCTCTTAACTAATTTCATCAAATTAATTGTACATTCAATGCACTATTCTACTTTTCCTTAAAAATTGGTCAGGACTGATTTAACTGAAGGGGAAAAAAAAACTATCAAACATGCATAATTCTTTCAAAAACCAGGTTATAAATTAATATTATATTTTTTAAAATTATAGATATGAGAATTTAAATAAGATTGTAATGTGACTTAAGGAATGATAAAGGATAATTGATTATTATTCTTTCTCATTTTATCACTTTCAAAAAAGCAATCAATTATCTTCCTCCCAACATTTGCATAAATCCTATTATTAGAAAAATCATCATGGTGTAATTATCCATAATAGATGAAAAATCGACCATCAATTACCAGTGATTTCTCCATAATAATTGTTTCCTTATTGTCCACAATTCTTCAGAATAATTGATTATATTTTTTGCACAGTTTTTACATCTATTGGTGAAGCACAGAATTAAATAATGATTTGTAAACAATTGTTCCGATTACATGCGTTTAACACAATATCTTTCTAGTCATTTTGTGCAAAAATTATGACTATAACCTAATATGTTGTGTGATTTTTTTTTTTATTTTTTTTTGGCCCCCATGGCACATCTCCAAGTGGTAAAAGGGGAATGTGGAAAAATTCCAGCTTTGCTTGAGGTTGCTGCGTCTAGGGTTCGAATCCTGAAATATGGATTTGACCCTTGGGTAAGTGCAAGTGTACAAGTAGCCTTCCACCTTATACCATTGGAGGCATAATCTGCGATTTACATCATTCACCAAGACCCAGTGCATAGCAGGTGGAGGTCCTCAAGGTTGGGGTTTAACCTTTAAAATTATGACAATCTATAGTTGTAAGTATGTAAGTAAAGTTTAAGAAAGCAACACAAGGCATGTGACTTTGAAAAATTATAATTTATTGTAATATTGTTATTACGTTGTGTAAAACAGTGACCTATTAGGTTGCGTGATTATTGTATAAAAATATTTATTATACGCTATATCACTTAGACATACTACATTGTGTGTTTGTGACTTGTAATGTTGTATGTCTATAACAGTTATTCATAAATATGTTTTATGTCTGTGATTGTGAGAAAAAAATTTATCTTTGAAAATTGTGACTTCGTGCTAGAATTTTGACTTGATTTCAAGGTTGAATGCTTCATTTAGAACAAAAGAATGAAAACACTGAACCTGATTGTTAATAATCTGATTTTCTCTCTCCGATTTTTGTGATATTAAAACCCATTAAAGTAGTCAAAAAGTGAGTTAGAAAGAGATGCTCTCAACCTAGTGAGAGAAAGTCCCAATTGGTGCACACTTTTCTTGAGAGATTTCTTGTTTTTTACATTAATTTCTTGGTGATAATCATATTTGCTACTTGGATTTATGATTTTCATCAATATTGAGGTCCATTCTTGAAGTTTCATCCAGATTCATTTTGGGGTTTTCCAAGGTTTTGAAGGTTCTTTAGAATTTGGAAAATTCCGTGGCCATAACCTCAAAAATTTCTTGTTCTTGATTTGATTTTTACCTTATTCCTTGGGTGAAAGTCTAATTCAAGTCAAGATCTGTTAAGGTGTCCGGTTTTAGATTGATTTGTAGCATTCTACTTAGAAGAATTCCTTTTGTTTTCCTGGGTGCAAAATTTCTTGAAGTTCTTCCAATTCTTGGTTGTGCAGATTCAACATATAGCATTGAATTTCATTGTTCTTGCTGTTTTTGTAGATTCCGAACACCAGTTTGGGGTGTCGAAATTTGGGTGGCGTTGAATTTTTTTTTGGAAAGTGCGAGATTCTAGGCTATTATTGCAATATTTCCCTTTTTTTTTTCCATTTAGACATCATATGGGATGAAGCCAAATAGCCATAATGGTGGGAGATTACCAATTACATTTGGTAAGTTACCAAATCCTACACTTGGAAAGTTGTCCAATCAGGATGTTTAGTTACCAAATACTATACTTGGTAAGGAGCCCAATATTGGGTTGAATGTCTTAATTCAAGACGAATTTCCAGCACTTGGTCAAAATTTTGGAGACTTACCCATTGTAGTTGGATCCAAGTCAAATGAATTTTCAGCACAAGGAAATGATGATGGCGAATCTTCATCCAAATCCGTGGATTCTACTAAGACCTTCTGGGAGGAATTTGACCAAGCTAAGTATCAGATGAAGGCTCTAATGCAGTATATCAGGTCAATACTATTGTTCAAGAAAACAAATTTGATGCAATCAAAGCTACGTATGCCAGTTTATTTAAGGAAAATCATAAGCGTGAAAATGGATTCAAGCTCAAAACCTGCAAAACCTATCGAAAATATTGGTTTTCAATGAGGATGACATTGATGACGATCAAAAAACATGGGGCTACTGTTTGGTGGGGGTACTTTGTTGGACGGTTCTCGGGTAAAATAACCCTCTTGCAAATGTGTGATCGATAGGGAGTCAAGTACCAATACTTTGTACATCAAAGTGGATGGCTCGTGTTCAAATTCAAGAATTCCAACGATAAAACTCGGGTGCTTGAAAGAGGTCCATATTTTGTATATGGTAGACCATTGATGTTGAAAAATGTACCATCATTTTTTGAGTTTGAAGATGGTGATATTAGTACTCTGCTGGTTTGGATAACATTACAAGGCCACCATTGAATTTTTGGACGCCCAACTCGCCGAGTATGATTGCAACAAATATTGGTAAATCGATCACAACTGATTTGCTCACAACAACAAATGGACGACTATCATTTTCACGAATTCTTGTTGAGGTTGTCGCCTCAAAGGATCCGGTTCGCTCGGTTAAGATGAGACTTCCAAGTGGTAAAGTGAGGGATCAGCTGGTTTCCTATAAGCATGAACCAAAATGTGGTTCCACTTGCAAGAGTTTTGGGCACAAAAAAGATGCATGCAAAGGAAAATTTGTGTCTGCTAGCCATAAGCATGCTATTCCTCTTAAGTATGTAGCAAAGAAAATGGGGATACAGAATGATGTACATGACCTTCTCATTGCTGGGGGTTCAAGTCAATTAGCTAATGACGGTCAGAACATTGATGGTAACTCAAGTAAGGTAGCAATCGAACAGAACTATGTGCTGGAAACGACTAAAATAGATACAGATCAGAACATTGCTGGGGGTTCAGGTTAGTAAGCTAATGTCAGAACATTGATGGTAACTCAAACAAGACAGCAATCGAAAAGAACCATGTACTAGAAACGGATAAAACAACAAAAGATCTGATTGACCATAATGTTAGTCAATTTTGACAAGTAGAATCCCTTAGCCAAGCCAATACAGAACCAGGTGCCCAACTAGTACTAAATGAAGATTATTTCCTTTTTATAGAAGTGGGCAAGAAAGATAATCCAATACTTACAACTAAAGGTCAGATGTTAAGGCGAATTATTCCACAACCTATTCCAAGTGATAAAGTGCATGTAAAGATTTCAAGAGTAGGAATTGAAACACCTATCTTACATGACACAAATGCATCTCTTGAAATTCCAACATCGAAGACAACAAGCAATGATAAGCTTAACTAAAAGTCCGATATGCAACCAGCTAAATAACAGAAGGATAGAAAGAGGGGGAAATGCCCTCTTTATATCATCACGAAGATAGCATCGTGGAACATTAGGGGTTTCAATATGCCCCTAAGACAAAATGGGGTTTTCCACCTCATTAAGCAACAATGAATTGATATTATTAGTGTTTTGGAGACGAAAAACAACCAACAAAAGTTAGCTCAAATCATGAGGAACAAATTCGGTGGGTGGAGATAGACCGGTAACTTTCTTTCACATCCGGCAGGAAGAATCTTTATTTTATGGGACCATACAAAAGTGGAAATTTGTGTCTTGGAAACTATCCCCCACAAGTTAGACATTGTGAAGTAACATGCAAGGTAACTTCTATCACATTCCGTTTAAGTTTTGTTTATGGTTTCCATTCTATTGTTACTTAGAGGACTTTATGGAGTAACTTGATCGATTTTGGAGTACATGTTCAATACCTTGGATGATCATGGGTGACTTTAATAATGTACTTCGATCTAAGGAAAGATGCAATGGAGTGGAGTTAACTCCATATGAGATTAGGAACTTCACAGATTGTTCTTTGACTGCGAGTCTTACAGACATGAGATCCATTAGATGCTATTATACTTGGTCTAGAAACTTTGTGGACATCATATCTTCGGTTTGGAGTAAGCTCGATAGAGCTATGGTTAATGAACCGTGGCAGTAAACGAGATTTCATGCCTTAGCGAATTTCCAACCAGCGGTCTCTCGGATCACTCACCATGCATTGTTTCACTTTTCCAGGAAGGTGGGAATATAAGCAAACATTTTAAATTCTTCAATGTGTGGACAGCTTATTCAGAATTTCAGAATGTAGTATCTTCCAATTGGAACAACAAATCAATGGCACGAAGCAATTTACTCTATGTAAAAAGTTAGAGAGACTCAAGGAAATTTTGAAGCAACTCCATACCAATCACTTTGTTCACATTTCTATTCATCCTGAGAAAGCTAGAAATGACCTCAAGGCTGCCCAAATGGAACTACATGATCATCCGGCGAATATTAAGTTGCAAAGAATGGTTGCATTTTTACAATATTACATGTGATCCCATCGATCAATTTTTTTTTTTTGAAGGGTCATTATTTTCTTCGAAACATGCAGAATCCCTTGTTACAGATATTTCTTTACAGGAGATTAATGATGCTTTGTTCAACATTTGGGATGATAAATCCCCAAGACTGGACGGATACACTTCGTGTTTTTTTAAGAAAGCACGGGAGACGGTAGATGGTGATGTTGTTGATGCTGTTACTGAATTCTTTAAGTTCAGTTCAATGCTTAAACCAATTAATCACGCTGTCATAGCTTTGATTCCGAAAAGCAGCCACTCTTACACAGTCGGGGATTTCAGGCCTGTTTTATGCTGCAATGTGGTTTATAAGGCGATTACAAAATCTTGTGTAACAGGTAAGCGCCTATTATTGGTTCCACCATTGACTAATCACAGCAGCTTTTGTGGAGGGAATGAGCTTAGTTGAAAATGTACATCTTGCACAGGAACTATTAAGGCAATACAATAGAAAAAGAGTATCGCCGCAATGCCTCTTCAAAATAGATCTTCGAAATGCATATGATTCCATCGATTAGGTATTTTTGAAATCAGTTTTTGGAGGGACTGTGATTTCCACACAGATTTACTAAATGGGCGATGGCTTGCATCTCAACCCCCCATTCTCAATTGCAATTAATGGCAGCACGCACATATTTTTCAAAGGTAAAAGGGGCCTATGGCAAGGTGATCCATTATCACCATTCTTATTCGTGATCTGTCTCGAATATTTTTCAAGACCTCTGAAAGCGGCTACAAAAATACTGAATTTAATTATCATCCGAAGTGTTGACTCTTGAAAATCACACATTTGGTTTTCGCGGATGATTTGATGTTGTTTGCTAGAGGTGACACTATTTCGGTGCCATAATGATAGATTGTTTTGACAATTTTAGAGATTGTTCAGGACTTCGAATGAATGCAAATAAATCCAACATATTCGTTGTTAAAATTCATGGCCAAGACTTGGATGACATCCAAGAATTAGTGAACATGGCCAGAGGTTCCATGCCGTCAGATATTTAGGAATTCCATTAGTTGCAAAAAAATTGAAAGTCAGCCACTATGCTCTTTTTTTTTTTATATAAAATCGCCGCATACATACATGCCTGGACAAGCACTTCATCATCTTATTCTGATAGGGCTGAATTGGTGAGATCGATTTTACAAGGAGTTGAATGCTTTTGGTTATCTATATTTCCGATCCCAGCCACGGTCACTTTAAGGATTATACGACTTTGTAGGAATTTCTTTTAGAATTCCAAAAAATCGCTAGTTGCATGGTTTGATGTTTGTCTCTCCAAAAGTGAAGGAGGATTGAGATTTAGAGACGTTAAATGTTGGAATAATGCCCTACTAGCCAAGTCGTTGTTGAACATACATGCCAAGAAAGACACACTTAGGGTAAGGTGGGTCAATCATGTGTATCTTAGAGGGGCATCAATATGGGAATGGTCATCCACGAAGGATGACTCACCATTACTCAAAGAAATGCTGTCCATTGCTAAGTGCTTTAAGGATACTGAAGGATCAACTCATGATGCCTGCCAAAAACTTTCAGATTGGATCTGTGGGGACAATATAGCATTGCTAAATCTTATGATTATTTTCGACTAAAGCGAACACCAACTATCTGAGCAAAGGTTGTTTGGAGCGTATGCATTACTCCAAAACATTCCTTTATCCCATGGCTAGTGCAAAAACTAAGCTCCTTACCAAAGATCGACTTCAACACATGGAGATTAACAACATGTGTGTGTTTTGTCAAGTTGCAACCGAATTAGGCCAGCACCTTTTCTTTCAATGTAGCATGAGCATGGAAATTTGGACACATATCAAAGATTGGCTTGGAATCACTACAATACCAAATGCTTTGAAATGGATCAAGAAGGAAGGACATGGAACATCTTGGCAATGAAAGGCCAAGAAAGTTGCGTTGGCAAGCACTGTTTGTCATATCTAGACAGTTGGAAACATGAAGATCTTTGAAGACCTAAGATCACATCCCAATAGCATGGTTCAACTAATCAAAACACATGTGTACAAAGTTACGTTTTCTTTGTATTCTCATGTTTTGTATCATTATGAAATTTTATTTACCGATAAAAAAAATCCATTAAAGTGATTAATCTTCACCTTCAATATTACTCACTAAACTTATATTATTTGATAAAGTTATAATAAAAAATATATTATATATATAATTAATACTTTATTTTTAAGATTTTTTTTAATAATCTAATTGATAGTAATTGAATCTAAAAATCACGATTTTACCAAATTTACTATTGGCAGGTCAAACCCAACTTAGTCCACAACTAGACTCGTAGACTTGTTGAATAATACAGTATTATTCAAGTCATTTTGTCATTACTAAAAGTCATCTTGTCATCATTAAAATTTAAACACATTATTGCATAAAAATAAGCATAATTTGTTGGGGGTGAGCATAATTGAATAGTTCTTAAGATAAGTATAAGGGATAATTGGTACAAAACGTCCCTACCTTTTACATGTATTGTGGAAATCGTCTCTACGTTTCATTTTTTGGCATTTATGCACTTACTTTCCACATTTCTTGCGCCGAATGTCCTTTTCACCATGTTTTGACGATTTTACCCTACATTCAATTGAAACAAAAAGAAAAAAAAAATAGAACAAATTACAACTATTGGTCTAAATTTTTTAAAAAGTGCAAATAACCCACCAAACTTCACTTTCTTCCTAAAACTCGTCCCCATTAGAAATTGCCAAGTTCGACCACCATACCGTCGACAAAACCATCGGATTTTTACACCACC
>CAIGRQ010066448.1:0-17577 GCA_903798375.1 Fraxinus sp. D2006-0159 | reverse complement strand
CAAAGCTAGTTGTCCTACATCAATAGTGAAGTTCGAAGGTACAAATTTTCATGCCGACGTATTATCTTTGTTAACCGAGATGGATCATTTTATGTGGAGTGTCCGTTCAAAAGAGTGAATGAGTGATAAAATTTTGAAATAGCAAGTCAAAAGTGGGTAGACCATAGTTAACATGGTGTGTGATAATTGCTAAGGATGGCCCAATTTGCTTTAGATCTATCGGAAGATCTAGCAACGAATTGAGCAGAATAGCGAACAAAAAGTTTAATTTTTTGTCGTAGTTACTTTTTTCCCTTGATGTTTTCAGGTGTTTGGCAGTGTTGGGTTTATTGCTTCAGTTTGATTATGTGGCGTGATTATCAACTAGATATATGATCTCATTTTTGCCAGTTTTGTTATAGTTGATATATCTACTGTCAAAGTGCTCTCCCCATGTTTCTTAATATTGAAACAATAACCCTTTGTTCATGTTTTAAAAGAAATTGATTAGGTAGTTAAATATTGTTATCTTAGCGTTGTATGAATGTGTATAATCCTTTTTGTTCTAATGACTTAGACTTGGTGGGTTTTCCATTTCATTTGATTACTCTAATTAAGTTTTTCAATCTTTGTTGGTGATATATTTGACTAGAAAGAATGAAAGGTTAGTTTGGATAAAAAGATTATTGTTTAGTTGGTCAAAAGTGTAACACTGGCAGTTGGCACTTAGGCATACAAGGAATTGGGAAAAGATATTGGATTTCTAACCATCTAATTTCAGTTCATTTTTACTCTTTATCGAACTGCTCACTTGATCACCAAGAGGTCCAGATCAGTTCCCCCCTTAAATTTGTTGGCTACAAGGAAGCTTATGGGAAGTTATAAGCAGTCATATTTTGGTTTTGGAAGAATGAAGCCGGTGTGCACATGCAAAAGAGTAACGAGATAATTCTTGAACATCCACTCAATAATTTATCCCTAAGAAGTAATTTACAGGCTAATTCAGGACCAGGAGCTTTTGGGAGGATCGATGGAAAACTACTATTTTTCAAAATTTTGTTTGCTTGGTACTCAAAGTGAGTAGCTACATGATGTTCTTTACTAACTATTATTTTGTGTTTTAAAAGGCATCTTCAGGGAAGGTTTAGCTGCTACATCTTGCTGTGCAATCTAATTGAAGTTAGGGCCTGCTTTTCATGTTAACACTTATCTTGTTAATTAACAAGGGTGTGCATCCTCCTCTCGGGGAAATAAAGAAGCATTGATCCAAAAATTAGCGATATTAGTCTCAAGACTAACCTGGTTTTTGTTACACTGACTGGAGACATTGTTCTATCGTGTTACTTGGAAACTTGTATTCCACTTTCTTTATCTTATATTTTCATATTTTGATCCTGCAGGATCGATTCCGCAAGACAGAACCAAGGAAGCAAGAGACAGCACCTTCAACCAAGTAGGAGAGAAATATTGAATGTTAGATGTGATCTAAAGCTTGTTTGAGGTTTTTGTATGGGAATTGATTGTTGCAATATGTGATTTTAAGTTGTTGCCAAGGATAAAATTGTCTTGTAGAATAAATCGAAATTTCCAAACACACGTTATTGTGATGTCATGTTGGCTTCTTTGAATATCTTATAACAACACGCTTCGCCCCCTATTTGATTTCTATTACCTCTTCTCACGTGTGACAATATATGATACACGAATTGTTCGCAGATAGTAGCACGTGGTGTTTTTTGTTGAACTCGGTTTTTTCTTTATGGAGGCCAGAGGGCTAGGCCGGCCTTTCACGTGCTAGCCATGGGTAGCCCGAGATGCTTAAATCTCTAGACGAAAGCATCCATACAACACATACACATCAACCATAAAAACAAGCCTCGTAGTGTTGACAACACGATTCAAGTTGAAAAGTGAGAACCAAATAATGCGTACAGATCTGTGTAAAATTCAAAAACTTACAGACAGGAGGACAATCTTATGATATGGTTTATACGGGAGGTTCTTGGCGGCCCTGTTCTTGTCCCGGTCATGGAGCTGGGACAAGGGTGTTTCCCCAGACAGAAAACCATATAGAACTTTTCTTCACATTAAGAAAGTGAATACAACAAATCCTAGATATAATTACAAATCAATCAGTGGTACACCAGTGGTAAATGACAAATCAGAGACATTCCTGTATTTTTGTTACCAGAGCGAACTATTTCAGATAGTGAATTCATGAATCGAGGAATAGTGGTGCGAGACAACCACTCTTCAAAAAACCCATATCAAGCAGCCGCTTTTGGAGCTCTCATGCCAAATCCACGCTTCGCCTTCTCCACTCTGTTCAAGATCTTTTGTTAGTAAAGATTTAACTTACGTTGCATGTTGAATACGGTGTCTTTTCTTCGACCAAGTAAGATTCTTATCTATAAGTTATTCACGCAAAATGATGTCATGAAAACAAGAAACATCCTGGGACAAACATTAGAATGGCAAAAAAACTCGAGAAAAATCTTCCATTACCTGTTGAGCTTTCATTTCTGAGTTGCTTACTTTACTTAGTTCCAATTTTCAAGGATAAAAAATTTATTTATTTTAAGACTTTTTAAGCTTAGCCAAAGCTAGCGCTCCAAGTTAGACCAATGTCACATGGTGATCGGAATAATAACTTCATTAGGCAAAATCAAATTCTCTCAAATTTAGACAGAAAACTCTAGTTGAAACATTTTAAACACATATCAAAGAATCAAGACTTACGTTGGAGCAAGTTTGCCCAGACTTTCTAGCTCTTCACCAGTGTCCTCGTTGAGGATTCGACCGGATATCTCAATGATGTAAGATCTATCTCTATCTGTCGGGAGCCCTCTATTCCCGAGCAAATTCAAATCTTTTTGATGAAGTTCTCTACCGTTCACAAAAACGCTAGTGTTTCCACCAGAACAATTTTCGGGCATGGGATAGTTGAATTCCTCAATAAATGGCTGCAAGAAAATGAAATGAATTTGTTAAAATTATGGAAAGATCACAGTTAGCATCATAAACCTATGGCTAAGTGTCGATACGGGAATTGAAAAATCTTACAGGAACTACGCCAAGACAAGAGCCTCCCATTGCACCCCAAAATCCAGCTCTGAAGTCATACCTAGTAAATAAAAGTCAAAAGAATGGAGAAATATTAGCATTCTGAGATTAAATTAAAAAACTTGTATATGTAAGGCATGACAAATTTATATGTACACTTACCAATAATGTCCAGGATGGATCGGTCCGGACAGCTTTTCGGCCTTCTTAATCAACCGATCTGGTATAAGATACCCATTAACAGTAATGTTGGCTGTTCCCTGCTCAGCCAGTTGGTTGGATTCGTTTGAGTGCCTAGAATTCTTTGTCATAATGCCAGCAAAATATGACTCAGCTGCTCTATTGCCTCTTAGTCGATCTCCTTCTCTACTTCCTTCACCTGACTCTAGAGAAGTTCCCGTATTAGAGTACTCATTGGTCAGAATATCAATCTCAGTAGCCGCTGATGTGCTCTTCATAGAATTCTGCTCTGCAGTACTCTTGCTTGGTATCACTTCATCTTGAATTGTGGATCCCTTGGGAGGTAGAGACCTGTTTCTCTTTGAGGCTATCTCAGCCGAATCTGGATCTTTTCTTATAGCAAATATGTTCTCATCTTCCTCTGCCACAGTAGTACGAGAAGAAGTAGTGTGAGGGATCTTCATCTCTGCAGACTTGCTTGAGTTTGCTTGGCCCGTTGACAAAGATCCTTGTTCTCTATCCATGGAGTGGAAATCATAACCAGAATTATCATAGTCATAGGATGAAAAGGTTGTGCTAGCTTGGTTCAGATGTCTATGGACATATGAATTTCCTAGTTTAGAGGCATCATGGCTATCATCAACCTCTGCAAGAGTATTCTCCTCTTCTACATTAATGAAAACAACTAGTTTCTTGTTGGCAACTGCAAAAGAGATTATTGTAGAACATTCCCCACACCTAATTCTGTTCTTGTTTCTGTCTTCAGACATTACTTTCTTAGGAAATTGCAGCAACTCAAAACAGTTGTGGCATGTAAAGAATGGAGCACCCCCTGCTATCGGGCGGCAAATTCGTCCACTGCTCACTGGACTCAATCTGGGAGGTCGGGAATGAATTAAATCATCGACTTCAGGGTTCAGATCACTAGGCAATCTTATTTGAGATTCAGGATTCTGAGATTTCAAGGGAGGAGGAATGGTAGTTCTAGAATTGTATTCTTGGGGACCAAATGAACTCGGGTTTTTATAATGATTAAACACCACATCATCCAGAACATTGGATAACCGTTTATTGCTGAAGGCAGTTGGTGGGACCAAAAGAGAAACTTGTCTTTTGTTGTGGCAATGGAAACAAGAACAAGATGGATGGTGATGACTAACACTAAAAGGGTACGTTTCCATTCGATCCATGTATTCCGCAGAAAAATAAGCATGAGATGGAGGCTGTCGAAATGGAGCAGGAGGTTGACGTGGATCTCGGCCGAGCATTTGAGACCCCATCGGATCAACAATTGGAGCGTATCTCGGAGGATAAAAGCCATGCCCACCCTTTTCTTGCCGATGCATAGATGGCTCAGCATAGTGATTTAGATAAGGCGGTCTTCCAAATTGTTCATCAGAAGAACTATCAGAATACCATTTCTCGGAACCAACATAAGGATCCTGACAAATTGTCCTTCTATCAAGAGGAACCATTCCACCGGGCCGACTTAGCTGATTTTTCAACTCATCCAATGTCCTCAAAAGCTCAGCTCGATCTTCTCCATCATAATCGACCTTGTTAAACCCATACACGTCATTCTTATTCTTCATTCGACCTTCATAATCATAATTGAACCTTGTCCGGTCACCTGATGATCCCTCCTCTGAGTATATTGATGCTGCATATCTCGTACCTTCAACATCCATTCTCCGACCCCTCCAAAACTCCTTCAGCTGACTTCTCTCCCCATTTCTCGGGTCCATCATACGCTCTGACCATTGTAATCCACTTTCATCTTCATTATACATCTCCATCCCTAAAGATCTACCAGAATTCCAATTTTCAAAACCAGCACAAGGTACCTGATGAATTGTCCTGTGATCAAGAGGAACCTTTTCTTTAGCCTTGTCAATAAGTTCACCTGACCTGCTAAAGTGATCGTTCATCCCATCCAACTTCCTCAAAAGATGGGCTCGATCTTCTCCAACATAATCGACCTTGTTAAACCTGTCCATGCCATTCTTATTCCTCACCGGATCTTCATAATCATAATTGAAACTTGACTTGTTATCTGAAGGACCATCTTCTGAGTTCGTAGAAGATGCATATCTCATATCTTCTACATCTATTCTCCGAGCTCTTCGAAACCCCTCCATCCGACTTCTCTCCCCATTTCTCCAATCCATCATACCATCTGACCTTTGCAACCGATTTTCATCCTCACAATATATCTCCATTCCCAAAGAGCTATCAGGATACCAATTCTCAGAACCAACATAAGAACCTCGACGTAGTGCCCGTCGATCAAGATCAACCATTTCAGAAGACTGGCTAGCCCGATCCTTCAACTCGTCCAACTTCCTCAAAAGCACAGCTCGATCTACTCCAGCACAATCAACCTCATTAAACTCATCCGTTGCATTCTTATCATTCGCTTGACCTTCATAAGCGTAAATGGACCTCGACCAGTTATTTGAAGGACCCTCGTTTGTGTACATTGAAGCCGCATATCTCGTACCTTCAACATCCATTCTTAGACCCCTCGAGAACCTCTCCATCCGACTTCTGTCGCCATATCTCCAATCTATCATATGCTTTGACCCTTGCACCCCATTTTCATCCTCATTATACAAATTTAACTCCTCAAAATCTTCTGATATACGTAAATTGTCTGGTTTTTCCACTACTGGTGAATCAACAGCCCCCTTTTTGCCTTTATCCATCAAACTAGTACCATAATTGTCAGTCCTCCTCTCACCTCTGCTTGAAGAACTAATATTTGACCTCAAATCACTCTCAGAACCATCATTCAAATCCATTATTCTCTTCTCTGAAATATTTACTTGCTCACATTTTCCTGAAAATTTCTCTAAAATACCACCAACCATTTCTTTTTCAGACTTTTTTGATAATTTGTCCAAGTCAACACGTTTATTCTGGGATGTAAAGTCAACCGTTGAAAACCCAAAAAAAAGAAAATAATAATAATAATAATTAGGTCCTTCTCTGATAACGTGTCCGAAATATACCCTTTCAAAATCAAAGAAAAACGAAAAAGAAAAAATATTCTTCCACAATTTACATATTTTAGCATTATTTAAGATTTAACAAGAACTGGGATGCCATAAAAACAAATGAATTGAGCAAATATTTCAAAAAGCACACAACTTGATGATAGAAAAAACCCAAAATTGCAGCATCCTTTTGACAGAAATGTACCTCGCAGCACAGCACCACAACCTCCACGCTGGTAAACAGAATAATCAGTGACTTTTGAAAGTAAATTCTGATACTTTTGGCAACGAACTAAACGAACTTTTCCAGATTCATGCATTGTTTTTCACGAGTTTCAGACGGTATTGGAAAAGCCCAGAAACATCTTAGATTATTTTATGTATATCTTCTGTATGTATGCACTTGTATGCAAAAATATTGGTGCCGAAAAGGGGTTGAAGAAGTTTCAACTCTCAACAGAAGATTCTACGGAGCTGCTACAGAATCTGAGAAAAGAAAAAACAGGGGAAAATTTTGACATTTCACTTTGCCAGCTACGAAGAAAAAATGCCGGAACATATACGCGTAAAATTAGGAAGAATTGTCAAAAAGAGTCGACTCAAAAAACGTACCAGCTAAAATTGTTATTTTTTATGGAATATTTTGTGCCAGATTTATAAAATAAATTAAAAAAAATTCATAAATCGAATGTTTTGCTACATTACACGTTCACTTCGATTTGCCTTTTAACACTTATTTATAATATCCAATAATTTGATCACATGGAATTTAACAATGACAAAATTTGTTTATAATTAATTGTGATAATCATCAATTGATAGTAGTAAACAATGAAATAAAATAAAATAATAGTTGTAGTTGTGCATCTATTGATCGTACTAAACAATGAAATAATAAAATAATAGTTGTAGTTGTCCTTAACAATGTAAAAAGAGTCAATTTTCTCGTACACGTGTCAAGATTTTCTATCGTCATCATTACGGTCTCATTTCAGATTTTTCCATTTCTTTTCATTTGTTCGTTTTCATTTCATTTCTCAAATTTTCAATCTTCATTCTCAAAATTCGGCAATCAAATCGTCAAACCGAAGCAGGCCCCGAAATTTTTGAGTTTTCCTTTCGCTTCTCCTCCGCCATCTTGGAGATTTGAGTTTCCAAAATCTTAGCAATACAACCGTCGAGAAATCGCAGGAAAAATGGCAGCAATGGAGACACCAGAAGTAGAAGCCACTGGTGGAGATGACAACCTTTGTAATTTCAAACTTTTAGTATATTTTTACAGATTGATTTGTGATTTACAGATTTAGTATTGTGATTTGTGAATTACTATGAATGAATAATGAAATTAATGATGATTTTTCAATGAGTTGTTGGGAATTCTGTGAATTTGAATCGAAATGGATTGTATAGAAACTGTGGGTTTAGGTTGGTTTTGACTGATAAAAAAAAACGGGTCGTGTCTCCGTAAGGCACGGAGACACGGTCCGTGTCTTCAAGACACTGTGTTCACGCCCACACGGAGACAAGTTTTTTTTTTTAATACATTGGATACATAATACATATTCTTTTATTAACCTAAAATTTGTCCCGAAATAAGAGAAAAATGAATTAAGATGGGTAAATTCAAAAGGGTGTCTACACTTTTTTTTTCTCTTTTTTTTTTTTTTTTAATCGGATTAGATTATAACTGTAAATTTGTTGTAATGTGCTAATTGATAACTATATTGTAATAAGATGTATGTAAAATTCATTTTCTATATTTCATCACTTTGTACCACGTATTGCGATTTCCGAAATTATTACAGGTCCATCACCGTTTGGGGCGTTGCCTCAAACCCATGAGAGCGCTGCCCCATCTACCGCAATATCGGTGTTGTCCTCGCTGTCCATGTATGTTTTAATGTCGTTGTACTAACGTCATCCTTCTCATTAACGTATTCATTAACATATTCATTGTTGAGCTGATATTTATCCGTTTTGATTTATATTGGTTGTTTATATGAATAATTTTCACTTTTGTTTCTAACTTTTATTTATGTATTTTTCGTTGAAACTTTTAAGTTTTCTATTGAAAAAGTTTTACTAAATAAGATTTAATTAGTGATGTCTCCAAAAATCAGTCAACACTATTACGTAGTCAACCATACTACGACGCGTGCCTTGCACGTACATCTCACTAGTAGTTGTTACAAGTTACAACCTCAACAATAGTAAAACATGAACATGGTTTTAATTTGGCACCGGCGTGTCATTTTCTTTAAAATTGAAAATTAAAAAAAAAATTATTGTTTTCATTATGTTTTATGGAAATATAGTGTAGATCTCGGTGGTCGCCGTATCATTAAAAAAAAAAAAAAAAAAACACACAACATTCAATTATTATATGGCACACCACCCTATCATCTTTTCTCCTATCCTTGAACCTGTTTGAGTAGCATTATTCTCTGACAATGGAAAGGATTAAGAAGTCTTCTTAACCTTGTAGTTAAATAGTAAACAATTTTAGTGGAAACTCAAAATCAATTTTATCTTGAAGTAACAAAATAAATAGCATATTGCCTCCTTGGATAAAGACATGGACTTCTTCAAAAATAAACCATTAACAAAAGTGGAAATTACCATTTCAAAATTTAAATTTACAAGTTTTTATTTAAAAAATTAGATGATAATTAAAATTTTAATAATTATATTACAAATATATATATATATATATATATATATATATATATATACACTAGGTTTAAGCAACGTGCAATGCACGTTTGCTTAGTTTATATATAATTTTGTTGGTTAATTAAATAACTAATGATGTAAGTAGTTTACAAATGGAGAATTTGTCAAGTAACACAAAAATCAATTTAGGCAACAAGTAACAGCATGGACTAAAAAGAAACACACAACCAACACAGGCAAACTTCTACCTATGCCTCCACTCATGTCAACACATAATCAAACAGGACATGAGGTCCCTAAATGGATGGAAATCACGAAGTAGAACATGGGGATTTAAAGCAATCCAATTTGCAAGTGCAAAGGTAAGTCCTACTTTTTTTTCTTCAATAAGAATTAGAAACAATATTTTTTGCCTTGTACAGGGTACTTTAACATACAACTAACATGATCAAAACTCCCTAATTTAAATTATTCAAATGAGTAAAACTTTGCGTTGGACAAATTCTCAAACTAAACAACAAAAAGATTGTCATCACCATCTATTGCTAAAGAAACAAATTTGTGTCATTTAAGTCCCACCAGAGCCATAGTTCTTTCCGAAAACGATCACCTGAAGTTTGTCATAACCAGCAAGCACACCAGCACAAGCAACAGCACGAAGGATGTTGGCACCAACACCCTCAAACAATGATTTGGCACCCTCGTTCTTCAGGATTTGAGGTTTACGTAGGTTTCTCGATAACATGTTCACGGCTTCACCGGACGTCATCATCATCCTTCTACAAACTGTGTCAATAGGGTAGGAGGCAAGTCCAGCACCGTTTGTGATGAGCCAATCGAGAGCAAAGCTAGCAAAGAAACTATCCTGTAATACGGTGGCAATTACAGTATCAAGAATAAGCATAACTCCATGAACCAAACAAATTGATGTTTTTTATCTAATGCTAATACAAACACAAAGAAATTCAACGAATAATCAATCCAGAAATAGAATTTCACAACATAAAGATCTATAGAATATAAAAACAATAATAATTAAAAAAAGAAACAAAATCCTTGTGGAGATATACTAACCTGCAACGATCCAGTCAGGAGCACTGGCTTCAATGAGTCGTACATACCGAAGTACAAACCACGGTAAACAATAATACCAACACATGAGATGTTGAATCCACGGTAAAGACCAGCAATACCATCAGATTTCAGAGTTTTCTTGTAGACATCAATTAAACCATTGAACTGCCTCTCACCACCCTTCTTGGCAGCCTTGGCATCATTTGCAAGACGGGTACGAGCATAGTCCAAGGAATAAACAAAGAGCAGGGAGGAAGCCCCAGCGGCACCACCTGATGCAAGGTTGCCAGCAAACCATTTCCAGTAGCCATCACGGTCCTTCTTGAAGTTGAAGAGTCTCTTAAAGTAGTCCTTAAATGCAAAGTTCAAGGCCTATGGAACAAGCAATATAAATTAGAGGGCGAACATAAATAGCAAGTGACAAATGGAATCTCTATGCACCCTGAAAACATGGTAAATAAATTTTGTAAAAAACATATAAGTAAACCTGAGTGGCCTTCATTGCCTACTGTAATCGTCAGTTTCCTCTCCACAAAGATCCAAAACCTTCTTCTTGAATTGTTCTCTTGAAACACTCTCCAATTCCTTTGTAAGGTTCAGCGAGCCTGCCAGTTTTAATCATTTCATCTTGGTTTTGGATCAGAAGTTTCACTCGCTCAATAGGGGCAGCAGCAGTTTTTGACACAGCAGCTGAAACTCCACCCATTAGAAAGTCAATAGCAAAACTACCAAGGCCTTTCTCTGCAGGAGCTTGGACAAACACTGGAGAAGCATTTGCAGAAACCAGTGACAAATCCTGGGTAGCTCTGCAAGTCATAGGATACTGCAGTCCTGCATTTGTGTAATTGCCATGTGCAAAACGTGTTTGATACAAAGCTGGGCTTTGGAAGCCACCAAAGCGAGGTTGTTCTTGGGAGAGACTGGAACTTAGATGTAGCTGGTTGGCTACCTGCTTAACAATAGTTGAATGCTGGTATTGATCTGCCATTACAACTAACTAATAAAACTCCTGCAGATTCACAAAACATGGAGGTCAGTTCATACTATAAAAGAATAAATCAAGATCAGACACCACAAACTCACAATCTATTGCTCCCATAATCTTCACTTGCTTCAAAATCAAGGATCATCTATCAGATCTCAAGTACTTCAACTCATATAATAAAAGAAAATCACATAAGAAAGCCATTCAAGTATCACTTATTTTAATATCAATTGATAACTAAATCATGAAAATGATACAAACTTCAGTAATTTTTGCATGATGCACAATAAAATTGCCCATTCAAGGAGTCAAATACAATGAAAATTCATGAATTCAAAGCCAGAAAAGCATTGTGAAGAAACGAACAATTATACCTGCATTATCAAGGGCATCAACAAAAAAAATAAAATCTCGAGCCAAAAGACCAAGTTTAGCCACTAAAACAAAGATGAACAAACCCAGTTTTGGTTATATAATTAAAATACATAGATCTTCACATAGCTTACGTTTCTTAAAGACAAATGAAAAGAAAAAAAAAAGAAAAGAAAAAAAAAAGAATAAAATAAAATTTATATATCCCGAAACTGAAATAATATTGAGAATACAAGACCAAAAGGTAGATCGTTCAAAGGTACAGCTAGCTCAAAAGAAAGGGAAGTAGACTTTATAAAGCGCACAAATATGAATCAGCCAAAGAATTCGGGAAAAAAACTAATATCGAGAAAGTAAAAATTCCAAAAAAAAAAAAAGGCAACACGTTGATATCTACCAGATCTGAAATATATTGAACGTCATCGCTGGGAAATGAACGGAACTACTAGAATTCAAATTTCAAAATCCAAAATTGAATAAAATAAACCTTAGAAGACAGCGTAAACACTATTGCAAATATCAGATCTACAAAAATGATAAGAATACAGACCTTAAAAATCAGAACTTTTCTGTGTTTCATTCACGGATCTAAACGTATAAGATGCCCGGTGAACAAAAATATATATAAACAACAGCAACGACAGTACCAAAAAGGGAAATCAAATGGATTGACATTGAAACAAAAAGGGACAGTTATAAAACAACCGATATTAATCTGAAAACTCGGCAAGAACAAAATAATCGGATTGAGCGATTGAAGTTGAAATTACCTGCGTTCGAATTGCCTCGGAAATCGGGAATAGAGGAGAGGAGAACGAGGAGAACGTATTGGAGCGGAGGATACGAACGAGAAGCCAATGGCAGAGGCTCAGGCTGGACACAACAATATATACTGTGGGTCGCCATAACCTAACTGTAGATATTTTACGTAGCCACGGTTTGGTGGCCATCATTTGAGAAAATTTCTTTTTCAAAAATTTGAAATTAAGAAGTAAGAATAAGCCCGTTTCGTACGACTTAAAATTCAATTAAAATTGAAAATATGATCGTTATTGGGTCCCACTCGCCTAATAAAAGTCAACAATAACGACTATATTTTAATCTATTTTAATCTCTACTACATACCCTCTAAATTTTGATTTTATGTACAAAATATTTTATTATATTTTATTATTTAGATGTGTGATTAAAGAATTTTCAAATAATAATCATCAAATAGAGGCGTAGCAGCGGGTGGAGGGGCAAGTGTAGCGTACCCATGGAAATGTTGATATCACTAATCAGAATTGAACGTACTGATATTCTAAAATGTCTTTATTATAATTATGTAAAAGTAATATTTCACCCACATTTATCCCCTTTTATCCAAATATGAGATAAATAAAGTCCTTGAAAATAAATATTAATTATTATACATGTACGTAAATAGTGAAACACATATTTGAACGTGGGTATTAGAAATACAGTTAAATATATAAATGAAGATAAATAACAAATATGATACATGAATTGACGTTAATGTTGATTAATTTATAATTAATACTAAAGAATATATAGGTGATAATTAATGTTAAATTATTTATAATAAATGAATATAATTTGGGTTTTAATTAAGTGAAACTGGATGCTAATTAGTATGTATTAACGTGAATAACGAACTGCATTTTTTAATGTGAATTTTTAATTAATATTAATTAAATGTGTGGATGCTAATTAATTGAGAATTAATAACAGTGGTGTGGACATGGATGTGAAATTTTAATTAATACTATTAATTAAATGAATGTGAATATGAATATGAATTAATTGAAAATTAATTATAATTTGTAAATTAAATATATATTGAAAAACGAAAAGTAAATTATTAATGAAATATTTAGCCTCTGTTTGTTTTCGATACAAATTTACTAAAAATGAGAAATATGACCGTTATACATCACATCAAGCCTTCAAATTTGAATTTCTATCTTTTATGTGAGGTTCAATAACGGTTATATTTTTCATTCTCATTCTACAATAATGTGCACCAAACGGAGGCTTAAATTGTAATAGAACTATAATAGTTCAAAAAATGATTTTCATTTCCTATAATATTTAATATATTATGGATTAAGGTTGCACTTCGAATTTTGATAGAGGTGTGAATATGGTCGAACATATTGTTTGATTTGTAAATTTGTTTTAGTCCTTGATTTTTTTTTAAAAAAAATAATTTTTGAATTTATTTATAATATAACGTTCTGAAATAATTTTATACGTAGAATCATAACTTCTTTCTACTTTTTAGTTATAGTATAGTCCCAGTGTATTTGGCATTTCATGCAAAACTTGAGTTTAAAGTTCAAATAATTATACAATTCAATATACAGAGGTTCTTATGTCTGGGTCAACCATAGTTTTCGCTGATTCTATTTCAATTGGGGACAATTAAAAAGGTTGACGCGGTTTGAAGTCAATTATTGAAAAATCTATAGAGTGATATAAAAGAAATTAGAGGTTTTTGGGCGGCTGCGATATATTTTTATTTGAAAGGGTGGAAATGAAAAGTCAATTTACAATTCAATGTGGAAAGCCAATAGAGACTTCCATTATGATGGTCAAAGTTTGACAACTAAGGGCCCTGTTGGGATTTCTTTTCCTTTTTTTTTTTTTCCACTCCAATTTTGATCGATTTAGGGGCACAGTTTATGAGAAGTTGAGAAAACTGATGCTTGTTAGTTTTTTTAGGTACTGATTTTGAATGATTTAAAAATAATCAAAAATCGACGTAGTGTAATTTTAACCATTTATCCCAGTCCATAAAATCAATGAATTTTGATAGTTTTTCATATTGTTTTCTGACTTTGCTCTTTATAAAATAATTATTTTCAATAAATATATCTTGTTCAAAAGTAACTTTTAAATAAAAATGCATTAAAACTTTATTTACGAGCAAAAAAATTACTTATAAGATAAAAATTTGTTTATAAAATGAAAATATTACTAATAAGACAAAAATTCCATTATTAAAATTAAGAAAGTTACTTATAAGTGAAAATTCACTTGTGTTAAAAAATTGTTTAGAAGCACAAAATTAATTTATAAATGTAAAATTTATTCATATGTAAAAAATAATAACTTAAAATTAAATACTTAATCTCTTAAGGTAAATATTAACTTATATATAAAAAATGAGTCACAAGTAAAATATCACTTGTGGGTAAAAAATTAATACGAGAAATTAAAAATTTCACTAAAAGACGTACATGTAATTTTATTATTTTAAGAAACTTTTATAACTGATGTATACTCTCAAATGTAGATTGGATTATTTTAAAAATCATCATTAAAATCACTTAAAATTAATACTTTAAAAAACGCTCATAATCGATATTCCAAAACTCACAAACAGGCCTAAAGGAATCTTTTGGGAGATGCATAATGGATTTCTCGTGCTCCTTTCGCATTTGTTTTTTCCATGTAAAACATGTGGTGCGATTTGAGAGTGGGAGTAGAGGGAGTTATGATTGAACTAATTATTTATTTCCCTTTTTAAATTGGACTAATACGTAAAAGAAAGTCACATTTTAATAATAAATTTGACGAGACTCCCAATTTTTACAAACTTCTTAACTTTATTTTCATCAAAATCAGCTAAACTTTTTTTATCGAAGACTTTGTCAAACAATCCATTAGTTTTCCTTCTCGATTATTATCTTATTATAACATTATTACATTCCTAAACTTTCCTTATGACGTCTTAGTAGGCTATTTATGAAGTTCAAAAAGTTTAAGACTCGGTTATTATGATTAAAAGACAACGAAAAAAATACCCTTTAGCCAATAGATATATTATATAGGAGACAAATATTGGTGACTAGAGATTATTATTTGCTGAAATGTCAAGTTTTTGGTATTTTGTAGTTATTCAAATTAGAAAAAATTAGAAATGTCACGCAATTAGTGTAGCATGTGACAATTAATTCTTTGGGACTTATTCAATACTTCTGAAACTTTCGAGCCACAGATTGAACCTAAATGCAGTGTATTGGTTAAAGTATGCAGGTTAGCTGTAACGCCTCGAAAATTTTAGAATAAAATTTTATTTATTTTATATATTATATTTTTGATATTTTGAAAAAAAAAATAGAGGACTAAAATGAAATAGGGTTTAAATTCCTACCTTATTTAAACCAAATAATTATGTATCGATAGAGTGATAAATGTTGATTTTNGACTCAACCCCCATTTTTTTTTTCTATAAATAGTGTGCAATTATCCCACAATTTACCACTAAAGAATTTTACACGATAACTTTCATATAAAACAACTGTAAATTGCGAGTATGTATATATATATATACACTTTTGTGTAAGTGATTCGTTTCCTTATGCTTTTATATTCAATAATTTATGTATGAATTGTCTGTGGATATTCGGGATATTTATTAAGAGATACGAGATCTGACGGAAATTTAAGATGACCTGAGATGAGTGTGTTGCGATATACTCTATAAGAAAATAATGGTATGAATTGTTTATTTTATTGTTATATAATTGTGTATAGAAATTGCACGTATCTTACTGGATATTTTTAAATACCCACTTTTACAAAATCTTATAGGTTAGTTATGCGACTGCTAAGAGGAATCGAAGAGATAAAATATTAATTTTTTTTCTTTAAATTGTTAGTCAGTTTAATTTATTCAAAGACAGTTATTTAAATTGTGATTTTTTTTTTTCAGTATGAATATTGTAGTTATTTTTATTTAAAGAGTATTTTTCATCGTTCCGCGAAAATTTATTTTTTTGTGACGCTCCATTATTTGTGAAATTTTGGGGTGTTACATTAGCTAGCCGAGTTGAGTTGAATTTTCTATCACATTAAAGTTATATTCGACAAATATCTTATATTAAATATTTATAGTGCTGATTAAATTCGAACGATTTAACTGTAAGAGGATTCCTTGTTACCTTCCCATCCACTTATGCGTTAGTTGTATACAAAGACTCAATAGGTCGTAGGCGTTATGACGAGAACTATTAGGCTATGTTCGAACCCCATTTTTTTGAAAAATAAATTTTGTAATAGTGATTTTTTAAGAACGTGTGTTACTTTTTGTCAATGATAACAAATTTCATAACCAACTGTAAAAAAAATTTCACTTTAATGAAAATTTTTTATTTAAAATAAAGTCAAACGTGAACAAAAAAAATTCAAAATTTCAAAAATTTTCCGGGTGGAAAATTATACCAATCAAACACACTTATTTAACAATTTCCTGGAAAACAAGTTCTAAGCAATATTTTCCTTGAAATTCATTTTCTTTCCACCAATTTTCCACCCTACCAATCAAACGGACCCTTAAAGTTTGGAATTTCAAGTTAATTGTTTGTACTACAACAGCAATTATTCAAATGAACTCTCTTTATCAAATGGGTTAGTTCAGCACCTGTTTTGACATTATTGATAAAACTTATTCTTAACCAAATATTTCATTAGACCTGCGACTTTATTGATTTCTAACTATAAATGTGAATCCATATTACAATTAACAATGTCAAGAAGCGACTCAACAAGTTATCCTAGGCCGTTCCCATCGCGTGCATGCCTAAATTCATGAGGAAAAAAATTTTAAGCCAATTTTTTATTTATATTTTTATCCAAATTTACATTATTTTGAACTCATTTTCAACAACAATTTTCAATGAAATAGTTTCACATAAATTAAAATTTTTCCTTACATTTTAATCACTCATTCGTTAAAAAATAATTTTTTTCACAAAATTACTTCTTAAAAAGCAACGTCAAACCATAGATAAATCCTCAATCACGTTTTTCAAAGTAGGATTCATGTACATAACGAGAAGATATGCATGCTTATGCACTCAATATATTTCTGTTGCAAGTGGATCACAAATTCCAACCAGAAAAATTATTACTATTGTCGTCTCGACGTCATTGTTAATATTATTATTATAAAATGTCTGATTTTATTTTTAATTGTTTTCATATTTAGTTCCTATTTGGTCTAGAAAAAAATAAAATTTTAATAGATTTTGATAAAAAAAATAATAATAATAATGGAATATGTGATTGAAAAGTTGTGGGGGACATAATATATGATTAAAATTAATTTTGAAATTCAACTTAAAATTTTAATTGAATTTATAGCTGAACCAAACAAGGGCTTAAATCTAAACCAAATTATTTTTGGGGAACAATACATAAATAAGGTTTTTAGGTATCACTATTTCAAAATTAAGGTATGAGGTT
>CAIGRQ010066415.1:0-19816 GCA_903798375.1 Fraxinus sp. D2006-0159 | reverse complement strand
TTTTTTTCGAACAGTTCAAAATGATTTGGTGGTTTGGGGTTTTCTCAAACCGGTTTAAACGGTTTGGTTTGAAAATTTGTCGAAAATCGGACCGCTTATACCCTACTTTCAGGATCATTTTTGCTTGCGTGTCACTTTTTAGTTAGGCACTCCTAAAATCATCCAACATTATAGGTCGATGTGCCCACAATGATTAAACGTGAGGGTGAGATTTGGAAATTCTTTGTCGTGTGTATTATAATTTTATTTATTGTTGGAACCTTTTTAAATGGTAGAATTGATCTCATGTGTTCACAGTGAACACGAGTTATGTTGTCCACAGTAGTCAGGAGATTAATTTTATTTTCAATGAAACCCCAAAATTTTTATTAAGGTAGGGGTGGTGTTAGAGCAGGTTAATCGTCATCGAACATTCAATTGTCGTTACTTTTTATAAATGTTTTCTAATTGCCTTTGAACTTTAAACTTTTTTTAGTTGTCAATTGAAGTTACCTAAATGTTACTCCATCGATCACTATGTCGCTTGCTGCTTTTTAAAATGCAATCCACTTGTGATTTTGGTGACATAACATACGCTAACACTGAAGGCATGTCACATGTAAAATATTGTTTGTCATGTCATCAAGTTCGAGTAACGTTGAAAGTATGTTACTTGGGCAGCTCCTCTTCGACGAGTCACGTTTCTATGAACATATTTAGACTAGACGCATGACCCGATCTATGTATCACACTAGGACAAACCCTCGTAAGTGCCACTTAGTCGTTTCATCTATTCATTGTATTTATTGCTTTTATTTACTTTGAGATCATTGTCGGATAGGATAACATTTTGGTAGATTAAGTGACAAGTCATTTTTTTTTTTTTTTAGTTCAACAGCAATTAAGAAACATATAGGAAAAAATAATTTGCAACTTGAAAAGCCTTTAAAGCTCAATGAAAATTGGGTAACATTTGAGAAAGTTTGTCTCTCATTCTCAACTATTTTTTCTTTCTACATACTTATTTTCAACCATACATTCACACAATAAAATATTATACACATCACTTTTCAAAACAATATTTTTTCAAACAAAAAAAAGGCCACCAAACAGTGAATCAATTGCAATTGAGATATTTTTTTACATATTTTTGAGGTAGACCCTAAACTTAACAATGTGGATGCACAAGACAGGTTCCTAGTTGTAAACAAACGAAAGTGGTGAACTTTGAGTTGGATTACGATGACTAGAAAAATACTTAAGATGGTGGCCCTTGATATAGTAGACATTTGGGGTTTTGATGGAGCTTGTAATCGGAGACACCTCACTGTTTGCTTATGGGGACCACACGATATGATATTTTGTTGGAAGAGTGTAAATAAACTTTTTACATTAAAGGTTGAACCCCAACCCCGTCCCTAGAGCATCGAGAAGGAGGTAAATCGCGGGATGTGCCTCAACAGGTTAGGGTACAAGAACTGTCATACTGATGTCCACAAAAAGTCAAATTCCAAACATTGTTAGAGGCAGGAATCGAACCCCTCAAACTGCGGCTGCCAACTCAGTTAAGACTACTTTACTCTTATCCTTTGCACCACTTAGCTATGCTACGGGAAGCAAAATAAACTTTTTACATTGGTTTGACATGAGATGGATAATGTATTACATCTAATAGATTAACCTTTTAAAATAAAATCTCATTTGCCTACCCATGAGACCTATTATCTAGAATCATAGATCAGGTAACTCGTGCTAGGTCATCCTTGACATATTATTGTTGTGTTTCCACATGTGGAGTCCAACCCAACACCATAAAATTATCTAAACTCGACGTATCCTATGTAGAGAATGATTCACATGGCTTGTGTTATATGAGCTTAAATGTGGAAAACAGGTCACAATGAGTGGGTTGTAGGCACCTATTTAATTTATGAACATAATCAGTCAAATTTACTTTTTATCCACATTTCTATTACATACAAGTATTACTCACTTATCCACCACTTATTTTATCAATTAATATTTTAAATCAATTATAATAACTTTCCGAACATGTAGTAAGTTGCAGGTTGAGAGGGCGTGGTTTTGAAGTCATTCGAGTCGAGCTTAGGAACTAGCTAACATGGTTACTAACATGAAAGTAAATAAAAAGTTTTAAAACATGGTTGATCGATTTTTATAAAAGATCAATTCATGTTTTATTCATATATTTATGATCTATAAATACTATCCACTTTTCTAACGCGCTTCTATCTATTTATATTTTAAATAGATTATAAAAATTTTCCAAACACGCACAAAGTTGCTTTTGAAGTCATGCGAGTCTAGCTTACAAGCTAACATAGTGGTTAATATTGAAAGTAAATAGAAGTTTTAAAACATGTTTAGCTAAGGTTTATAATTTGTTTATAATCGGTCAAATCATTTTTTATTCACATATTTCGTAAATTTCACATAGTATCACTTATCAACCACTCATTTCTATCTATTTATAAATTGAATAAATTATTAACACTTCTCAAACATACCATAGTGATTTTATTGCGATAAATTAAACTTGAATGAGTTAATTAAGATTTCACTAAACGTTCAATGACAAAAAATGACCATCCGTTTGGTGGCCTTTCCCAAAAAATGCATTCTCACATCACATCAACACTATTTGCTACATTGATCATGTTCTCATTTGAAATAGAATTTCTTTCATTTTCACATTTTTGCCCTTTTACCATCTTTTCTCTTTGACAACTAAAATAAAGAACCAATTTTTCAAGACCAGCAACGGCTGACATTTACGAACTCACGTGAAAGTGAATTTTGGCCACTTTGAAAGACACGTAGATCTCGATTATATGGCAATGTCAATTGCTTGGCTTCAAATAGATATGAATTTCACCGTACAAGGAGAAAATTAATAACATCAACATATGCATCAATTTATTTTTCCACGTTCTTACAACACTAGACATGTGCAAAATGTTACATTCCATTAAAATTACGTCGTCATTGTTGCTGTGGCATATAATCGCAAAGTATATCCCACTCACTTCGCTACATTTCAGGTGCATTCATTTCGGTATGCATTTCGTCTTCAGCGTTAGGTAGCACCACCTCAGACGCATCATCATCTGTTTCTGCTCTCATAAACGCTTCGTCCATAACTCCATAATGACGTAAAAATTATGGATATCCATTGTTGCGAACAACATCAACTTGGGCTTGAAATGAATAGCTAGGCATACGGTAAAGGATTTGTCATCTTTGCTTTTACACACCAAATGCACGTTCAATAAAATTTCTGCACGAAGAGTGTCGTAGTTAAACCTCTCACGAGCATTTTGAAAATGACGACAACAACATGTTCCATCATCGTAGAACTCTTGAAATGGTACAATATATCCGATCCTTTGTACGAGGTCATATATATTCCCATCGATGAGCAAACCCGGAGTCAACCAAATAATACTTACCCGGCGTTGGTAACGGAAAATGAGTTTTTGTACTATATATAGCACGAGCTAGTATTTGAGCGTCGTGCATATTTCTGGTGGTGCCAACAAGCACGAACGTGAAACATAAATTAAAATCACATGCGTCCAACGCATTTTGCGTCGGTACTCCTTTTCAGCCTATAAAATTCACCTGCTCGTGACGCAGTAGCATAGCTTTAGCATACGTTTTATCGATAGCACCAATGCAATCCTGAAACAATGGATTCTTAGTCGGGGTCCGGCCTATAGGGGTCTTCGCCCTCGTTGTAGTTTGGACTCGATTGTATGAGACGTGCCGATAACGAAACGGTGGCACGGAGAACCTCTTTGAAGTAATGGCATACTGTTTGCAACGAATGATTGAAAATCGTTGTTACTGGCAATATCCTTTTCCATGCGCTAATATGCACAAGAACATTCAACTTGCTCATAGATATCTACCTGCTGGCTACTGCGTAAGCCATATTCGTCACGCATAATATGTGCAAAGTGTCGCAATAGTTGTGGGTACATTCGGAACTCTTGATAGTACATATGCCCGTTCTCTTCCATTGCTTCCTTCATAAACATGTAACAATTTCTTGAAAAGGAAATCATCGAATACGACGCCATTGTTTGCGATAATATCTATTTCTGCGATTCTACAATGCGTAACCCATGTCATTACGTCATCCGCCATTGGCTAAAAAACTCATCGTTATTGACCTCTTCTTCATTGTCGGATCCTGATAAAAGCACACAATTGAAGTTCAGATCATCCATCATATTGAAGACTAACAGATGTTTTCTTTTTTCTTGTGCGGAAAAAGAGAAAAAATTTGAGTAATGTACAAAATTGTATTACTAACCTAGCAAGTTCACATATCATTATTCTTGGTTCCAAGGAACTAATATATAGAAGAGTATATGTGTTTGCAACAAATGATTTACCTTTCAATGCAAGTTGCACCAACTATTCAAAAGAAAGGATGTATGTACTCTATGGACATGTAAAACATTTTTTTTTTTGTTGTTTGGACGTATTTCCCAAAAAAAAATTGTATGTTCCTTGCATGAGTTGTCTATCATGCATGCACTATTTGTCATCAGAAATCAACTAATTCATTTGAAAAGAAACCTGAATAACGTGATTACATAAGAAACGGAACGTAATGTTAGAAACCAAGGATAAAAGTACACGAAACTGTAATTGTCCCAAGGAAAAACTAAGAAAAAAAACACGGATGCTAGAGTTGGTTGTGTCACTAATATCGAGATTTGTTACGCTCATTAAACTACCACTCAATCCATTCAAATTTCTCATCTGCATCTCTCATGATGTCGAGTATATCTCGATAGCGCTTCTATGCCAGAAGCGTACATGCGTAAAAGTACAAGGGGTGCGTTGCTCAAGCCTTCCAGTTATAAGCAACTCTTCGACACAGGCAACGCCAACATTCTTACCCGGCGCCATAATGGTATTTATCTTCGCTGCCACTTCCTCGGTGGCACTATTTGCCCGATCAACGAAAAATGACAACTTCTGAGTAGAAATTTTTTCTTTTTCTTCCCTTTTTGCATAGTCGTCACCAAGTTCCTTTTTTCGTCATTTTTGGCACTGGAAACATTCAGGCTTGAGTCACACTTTTCTTTGTCTCCCTTATCACTTGAACTAGTACTCTCCCCACGGACAGAGATTGCATCCCTTTGGTCTTCAACTGCACTATCCTCATACAAATCGAAGCCCATACGACATAACTTTGTTTGGGTTACTGCGTACTTGTCACCCGTCATAGTTATCGTCGAAAAGCTGATGATATCGATGTAAATATCACTGACATATTTGTCTTTAAAATCCTTGTAGTCCTTGTTCTCGTGCAATAACGTTTACACAATTGTTCAAATTCAAGTGAGTATGAAGTGGAAATGTTATATCCGCACTGACACAGCACAAAATATAGAATAACGGAGTGGCATTCAATTGTAAACGACAAAATGACTACAGTACTATGGCATTCAATTCGCAACATCGTAGTTTCAACATACTTACATCCCTCTATGAGCGTACGAGAAAGACTGGAGCTAAATATGGGCATTAGCTTGACAAAAATTGAATGTAAAAGCTCCAAGACGGAATAATTAGGAGACATTCCTTACAAGATAATAAGTTTACAACGTTACAAGATTATAAGCATATGAATCTTACTACATACCCCAGGGCAAGCTACAAGCACGTGTCCCATTCAATCCATGAAATGATTATTAAATTGTAATACTATAGTTATGCCCATTTCTTACTGCTGCATTTCTAAGGCACTTAAAATAGATCACAGCAGCATGACAATGAGATAAGCAGTGGGTATGGGCATTATAAAGTTAAGCATATGTAGCAACTACCTCATTGAATCAATCGATACCACCTTTTCACAACTTATTGAAGCTAATAAATGTTACAGGTAAACTTATACATGGAAAACACCCAAAACACATCAATATACTATATAATCTCACGTTATGGATAACATGACCCATTCCTAAACTGCACAAGCGCGACAAAGCAAGTCCCAACTAAAATCAAATATTGAAACAACCCCTCGTCCACAAATTAAATACATGTTTTTCATGAATAGAGTTCGGACGTAGACACGGTAACAGAGCGCACAAATAGAAGGGATATAGTCATGTTTTATGAACTGCAGCATTCTTGGTAGCACCGTACCTTGATTTTTAGGGTCCACCATTCCTCGGATGCTACAATCCGACCATGTAACGTATTGTATTCAACTCGGTACAAACCAACAATTGGGTGAGATGTTTGTGTTCTTGACACATTACGTCTCGTCGTTGCGAAGTTGCAATTTGTTCCAATTATGGTCGGAGATGGAGTTAAACAACGTAATTACACGCTCCCAATCGTGTTTCATAAAACACTTGCCATATCGATGACCTTCGACAATGACGGTTTCACAGGCAGTTATGAACGTTCTCCTCTCTGCATCTCTCCATCTAGCATATTATTTAGAGGCTTTAGTGCTTGGGTAGTCATCGACAACGATTGACGAACCAAGACAATGAACATCACCCATCTGCGGGATTACAAAATGAAGCTATAGAAAAACGAACACAATGAAATGGAAACGACGGCAAAGGTTCGTAGTTTTGACCTGATTGGAGAATAGGTCCATAAGTTGGAAGAAGGGAGGAGGTCGCAGTGAGAGCGCAATCGGACTGGCCAACTTTACAAGGGGCATGCTGGTCGAGCGCTTTCGTAATTTTCGTTAAGAAATAGAGTTTCGCACTGTTGTGAGTGTTTCAGTAACCGGAATCTACACCAAAGTAGTTGCTGGTTGAAGATCTGCTCCCGACGAAGTATGGTTTAGGACGGGGAAAGTTGTCGACTAACGGTCGAAGGCTGTGCAAGATGGAAATTATACTGTAGGCTACAAGGCTTGAGGAGAGCTGAGCGAGAGTTGAATGAAGGGAAAGTGTCGGCCGCATTTGGGTAAAAGGTTAAAGGTGGAAATTGAATTTTGCAATGTCCCAGTGTGCATAGTAAGGAGGAAGCGTGTTGACAGTCAGCCACTTTTCCAACGTTCGGATTTTTGCTACAAATCCAAAAAAAAAAAAAAAAAAAAAAAATTGGCCCAAATAGGGGCTGAAAACTGACCTGAAAATTAATATTTTGTCAAAGCATAATTTGATTTTTTTTAAATCTAAATTTCTACGTGAAATAAATCTTTAGCCGTAATCTATTTTTTTCGATGGATTTTTTTTTTTTCTATAAGCTAATTTATACTATTCGAAATACCTTTAATCAATATTAATTTAAATAGATCTGCATGTTAATCTATACTCTTATTAATCGCACACTTAATTTTCCATCAAAATAATTATTCTATTTTATTTAATAAAAAAATCTTAAAATATGTCAGAAATTTACTTTAAAATAAGCTAAATTATATTTAGGGCTTGTTCATATTTCCCCCCCTCCACAAGATTTGGCAAGAATCGACATAGCCCTCCATTAGAAAACGCAAGAAATGTTCTACAGAGGGTAAGAATTCAAAAAACACGTGCTTTTCAGTATATTTGTTTTCCTACTGAGTTTTATTGGATTGGTCTACCCGTTAATTCTTATTTTCTCCGATCGGAGATTTTTCGAATTAAAATGCGGAGATTTTTTAATTTTTTTAAAATCGTAGCTTGATTATGCATGAATGAGGGTCGAAAACACTTGTGCATGCTTAATTTTTTTTATTTTTGTGGGTCGTATGCAAAGTTTAATTTTTTCGAATATCCAGGACTTCAATTCGTTTTAGTGTTATTTGTTGCTGAAATCAAATTTTGATGCTGCCAAATAGGCGTGAGATAATATTTATTACTTTTATTGTTATCTCGATTCTCGACATTGTATTCCTAGTTACCTGGTTGTTTAAATATTTAAAAAATAGAAAATATCCAAAGTATTGAATGTTTCTCAAGATTTAGCTTGTTTTGGACCGAGTTTCTGATAAAAATTATGTTTTCCTCAGTAGTGGCATGCTTATGTTTTCTGTGGTCTTTTATTTGAAGATATCAATTAAGAGTCTCATTCATGAAAAAATTGTGGAGTTGGAAGTGAAAATAGACTACATATTGTGTGTCCCTGGTTTATTATGAATGTAGGACTGACCCGGTTAATGTCTACATAGTAAATTTGTTGACAGCGGAGATGCAAGGGAAACGGGGTTCAAACGGCAGCGGTTGATGGATCAGGGGTCTTCGTATTATGGTACTCCTCCTGGTCCGAGTTATATGTACAATGCTCCACCTCCACCACCTCCTGCATATTCTTACTATCCCCCGCCTTTCCCAGTGGTTCGGCTTCGAGGCCTACCCTTTGATTGCACGGAGGCTGAAATTGTTGATTTCTTCCATGATTTAGATGTAGTAGATGTTCTGTTTGTCCACAAGGGGGGAAAATCCACTGGGGAAGCTTACTGCGTTTTGGGTTATCCTCTTCAAATAGATTTCGCCCTGCAGAGGAATAGGGAAACTATTGGTAGGAGATATGTTGAGGTTTTTCAAAGCAGAAAGGATGAGTACTATAAGGCCATAGCAAATGAAGTTTACGATTCTCAGGGTGGTTCATCTCGTCGTGGTGTTCCCAGGGCTAGATCTTTTGATGAGAGTAAGGACCTGGCAGAGTATACTGGGGTCCTGCGATTGAGGGGGTTGCCATACACTGCTAGCAAGGAGGATATTATGGAATTCTTTAAGGATTTTGTGCTTTCTGAATCCAAAATTCATATGATAGCTAATTCAGAGGGAAGGCCAACTGGAGAAGCGTTTGTGGAGTTTGCAAGTGCTGAAGATTCAAAAGCTGCAATGGCTAAGGATAGGATGACCCTGAAGTATCGCTATATAGAACTTTTCCCTTCATCGCACGAGGAGTTGGAAGAAGCAGCTTCCAGCGGCAGGTGACTATCTTTTTTATGCTTTTCCTTGTTGCTATTCAATGCCTTATATTTCAGTGTGTTATTTATTTTGTAGTTAGCTAGTTTTAATTTACTGTAATTAATTCCTTGTCTGTTGTTTTAGCTGCTTTATAAATGATCCTGTTGTGAATAGCTTACTGAGGCTTACAAGGAAAATCCTGTTGCGAATAGCTTATTGAAGCTTATGAGGAAATCATGTTATTATATAAAAGCATACCAAATTGACAAATCAATTCATGTCTAGTCTGTTCTAACTATTCAATGTTTTGCATAGACACTGTTTGCATAATTTTATATACTTTCCATGATTTACTTTTTGAGACTATCTTATACTGCAACAACATTATTAACTATCTATTGTTCAATATGTCTATAAGTTATACATATTTGCCACTGTTAGATAAATGTTGATGGCATCTAGTACTACCATTAATAATACACAAGTAGCACGAAATCAACACTAATTATGCTTAATGGATTTATTTCCCAAGTTTTGTTTAGTGTGAGACTTATTTGAATCACTTTGTCATTTCTTTCTATATAATTTTGGATTGAGGAACTTGTATTTGGACAACAATGATGAGAGAAAATAAAAAAGGCATTATTTTAAAAGTTTCTTGGAAGAAGCAGGCTTGATTTCATTATAACAGTTCATAGAAACGATGCTTGTCTGATTTACAACAACAAACTAAGATTTTTCCTTGACGAATTTGAGGTCGGCCACCGAATTGTTTTTCTCTACTATGTTCGGTTCACTGTTTCGTTAACTGCTAATAAGATGAAGAGCGATACTTAATAACTACAACATCCCATGTTAGTTTTGGTCTACCATTCCCTCTTCTGACTCAGTCCAAGCTCCTGCTGACATTGTGTGCTACCCCTTTTCTTAACCCAAAATCAATGAGTTCTAGGTGTACTTCATTTATCTTGGAAATTGTTCGTAGTGGCTCTAATCAATCTTTTCATTTGCTCAATTCCATCTTCAACCTTTCAAGGAAATTGAAGAGAGATAAGAAAAATATATGTACCTGATTGCCAGTGATTGGGGCAACTTTGAGAGGTAGTGACGATGATACATGGATTTTGGAATCGACTAATGAGTTTTTGTGGGTACAAGGAGACATAGGACTAGAAGAAGACAAATGAAAGGAAAGAAAAATAAAAAATAAAAAAAAATCTCTGTCATGCCCTAGCTCAAGTCAACTGATCCTGTTGAGTTGGTCTCTGACTTGACTCAACAAGGTTGAGTTATGATCCCCTCCAACAAACTTTGGCTACAAGTAATGCTGATATTCTTAGATGCGTGTGTTCTCTTCAAAACTCATGGGTCTAGAGATGGCTGCTGCTTTTTCTTCTTGTGGTTATGTGTCCAGACACACTAGCGGCATCTTATACAAAACAGGGAAGTGGAAGGGCAAATACTAAATACCCAAATTAAAACCCAAGTAAAATACAACTTAATTGGAGAGGCTTTTTAATTAGCACACTGGACTTTTCATGCTGAAGTCTCTTAAAAAAATAAAATAAAATAAAATAAAGGAGGCCTTCTCTCAATTGCGTTTTGATAGTGGAATCTTTAGTGGTGGAACAATAAGACGTTAACACTTAGCACCAATGAGTTTAGCCTTTAGGAGAAGAGGTTAGAGGTGTTCCTTCAAAACTAGTAGATTTGTGATGCAGTGCGACAGCCACGACACACAAAAAACATTTCCCATTCTGAGATAAAAAGTTCAGTAAATGATCTGTTATTTGTTTGTTACTACTTTATGAGTAAATGTTGCCGTTTCGGGGACATGAGGATCTTGAAAATTGGAGTGCCTCGCTCAACTTGTGAAGATTGGGACGTATTGTATTTTGAATGCCAGTAGAAATGTGTATGGCGGTAAATAATTGGAATTGTGGCATAATATATATTGGCTCTATTGCCAAAACTGCAGTTGACACTTCTTCATGATCATATACCGAAGGCTCTATGTGAGGTTCCTTCTGCATTGGTGTAGATCATACCGATATTTTTATGCTGGAATATTTACTATGATTTCAATGAAGTTTCATTTTTGTTGATAGTTTTGCTTATGCCCAATCATATTGAAAAGAGTTGCTACTTACAACTTTTGTGATGCATGTATACGATAAGAAACCAATAAAAATGCTTACGACTTTTTTTTATCCAGGTTATTGACAAAATCTTTTGAAGGGAAGGACATGGGTGAACCCACAACTGTATTACGAATGAGGGGATTGCCGTTTTCAGCTGGCAAGACCGACATAATAGATTTCTTTAAGAATGCTACCTTGTCAAAAGACTCGATTTATATTACCTATAATTCTGATGGGAGGCCAACCGGAGAAGCTTTTGTTGAATTCGCAAATGTAGACGATGCAAAAGCAGCATTGGTTAATGATAGGATGACACTTGGCAGTCGTTATATAGAGCTATTTCCGGCATCACTTGATGAGTTGAAGGAAGCAACTTCAAGGGGACGATGATCTATTTTCCCATATTCTATTTTGATATTGTTATAACATCACATAATGTATGAAAATTGTGTTTTGATTTTATATTGAGTTTTGGGTTTGTTTTTTATCAGGAAACTGTGATGGAATTAGAATTAGATGCTATTTTTCGAATTTTTTTTGCAAGAAATTGTTGTTTTGGTTGTCTTTGAAATCTGTAGCTTATTTGGTTTTCTCAATCTTTTTCTTTTTCCTTTTTTTTTTTTCCTGAAGTTAATGAAAATGGTTAATGCCTAAAGGTGGTTTACAAATCTCCAAATTGCTTTTCTTGAAGTCAATATCTACACGTTACGTATTTATTAGTTGGGTCGAATTTTTTAACTATGAGTACAACTTGTGGGTCTTATAACTATGAGTACAACTTGCATGAAATATATGTCGTATATTTTTCTGAATATTCCTCAATATCCTATATATGGAAAGTGAGCAATCATCTGCTTTCGAAAGAATGGCAATAGGTGTATTATAATTAAATTTATCTACCAAAAAATATTTAAACTTAGGCTTGGTGTGGACTATTTTTTTTTAACTCATTTTTTGAATATTTAAACTTCTAGATTCTTCAGGTGATTCAATAGTCAGTACAGCAGATATAGTGTACGAAGTGTTTTATCACAGTATATTCAGCTCCCATATCAAAGATTCAAAATACACGTACATAAACTGCTCTAAATTCTGTTCCAAAAGAATTTGTAGCTCCCAAAAATTTATGGGTTGGTTTGCTGTTAATGTTATCGTCGTTATTCATCAATTTAGCTGGTAAGATTTTTCTCTGTTTAATGGAATTCTATATATTTCCAACTGCAGGATTCCTATTTCTGTAATTATGCATTGTGTGAAGGATTTTGGGATTTTGATTTCGTGGTTTGTTTTGAATGTGACGTGTGTTTGGTTATTGATATTGTTCTTGTTCTCATGATTGGGAAAAATGATCGATTCTTGGAGTTGTTTACTGGGAAAAATTTGAGTTTTTTTTTTTAATGTAATTTTGATCTTTTTGGGGAGGATGATGCAGTGTTGTAATTTGACTATAAAAATTGGTAGCTTTGAAAATTGGGTTTCATTTGATTTTTGGAAGAATTGTTGTAAGGACCGTGAAGTAATTTTTTAAAAAAAGACTTTATGCACTGTAAAAAAAAAAAAAAAAAAAAAAAAAAACTAAGGGTGCGTTTGGGTTGCGTTTCTGTTTTTAGTTTTGAATTCATCTTTTGTTTTCTGTTTTGAGGGATTATTCTAAAATTGCAGAAAACGCGTTTGATTTGTTATTCCAAAAAACTGTTCCACAAAACAAAAAATTAGATAGGTCACTAAAGGAGATTCCCATCTTTACAATGTTTCAAATTCCTTGTAATGTTCTCAACCATGGTGCAATAATACTGGAAGCTTCAACCCTTCAACGATGCTAGACAATGACTCAGATTCGTCATCATTGGAACAATTGATGGATAGCCAAGCACAGTCTGAGGTTGTCATAAACGAAGAGGACAATGCTACCAAACAATCAGAAGGTACAATGCCTGTAATTCCAGGTATCTCTTCAGCATGCCATTTACTATTTAAAATGTTCCTTTTTAATTTTCTCTGATATCCTCTTGATTCATAAGAAATATTGCTTCTTCATACATTCTTCTTGCCATTGTTAATTGGGTCAAACTAGAGCTGTCCATTTAATCTATGCTGAAGTTGGTTTTTTTCTTAGTATATAAGCGGAGTCCTTATTAGAATGTGTATATTACTTTTATTGATTTTATTTGCTAAAATTATGTTGAAGCATTTTATTTCTTTCTTGTTTTATCATGTATGAAGATTGATAATAATGTCCATCTCCTGTCAAGGTTAGATAGAAATTCTGGACTGGACGGTCAGAATTTCCAGCAATATTCGTCAACCATACACCCGAGCAGTGACAGCCTAACGCAGCCCCCACATCTTGAGTTTGTTTGGCACTCCATTGTAAGAAAGTTGCAACGATTACTTAAAATTATGTTGAATGTAGCTCACTTCTAAAGTCGTGATAGTTTTGTTGAACTCCTTTTCAGGCTTGTGCTGTGAATCCTTGTGATCCATATGGAGGAATGATGGAAGCCTACGGCTAGCCTTGGGTATGTGCACGAGTTCTAACTTGTTTTTAGATTGCACTATGTCATTTCTTATTTTCAGTATCTTCATTATTACATTGTCAAAAGGGAAGTGTGTACTTGCTTATGGCTGGGGATTATGATTCTTGAGTTTATTGTTTCCATTCCTTTTTAAATGCAATCTGCCCTTCATTCTTGTGAGAACTTCATAAAATTTGGTATTATAGGTTGAGGAAAATATAAAAAGACGTTATCAGTGCTAAACCATGTAACGCAGGGCACCTTTTTTACATCTCAGAAAGGGCACTGTGTGCCAAGGATTCATCTTTGCTAGGCTATTTCTACCAGACACTCCTCCTTGCAATGGTAGTTGATTGCAAATGTTGGGTCAAATATAAAGAAAGCTCTAAAGAAGACAAGTGAAAATGAATCCTTTTATTGATTGTAGAAAGTAAAGAAATTATGCTAAAGTTGGGGTAAACTTGAGGAAACTATCGGAAATACTTTGAATACTCAATACGAGTAGAAGGTTCTACCATAATGGATAAAATGGGCTCCCCAAGTCCTATGAGGGGTGAGGGCTTCCTCTCCCTTACGATTCACCTCCTGGGTACGGTATGTCGCTTATATTTTTCCCCTCTTTTTGCTTTTTAGAGTTAGATGTAGTCCCTTTTAAGAGAATTTAGTCAATTCTAAAATCCATTTTCTTGTCTAATATCAACAACTGTCTATAGTCTTGGGAGAAAAATTCCAAATTGCTTGAGTTGACATCAGAAAGCTAGAATTTTTAACAAAGACTATTGACGGTTGTCGATACTAGACGAGAAAATGTATTTTTGATACTTGGACATATTTTGATGTCAATGACCATTTTAACAAAGACTTAAAATATGTCCAAGAGCATTAGTGAATGCCTGGTCATTGACTGCGGCTGCAGGTGATCAAGAAGTTAGTCTGTGAGGTGGTCGTTGATACCAATGAACACCCATCTTTCAATTTAGGTGGAGCCAGCCAATGAAATGTTGAACCCTGTCAAATGTGGAATAACTATTTAAGTTTTTGCTCAGTTGTTAACTTCTAAGGAGTTTGATGGACAATCGAACTTTTTCAAAAGAATAATTTTTTCTATTGTTGCTCTTTTGTAGTGATCAAATTTTTTGATAGTATTTGTTATTTATTAATATGTAGTAACTAGTAAGTAGCTCAATATCAGGGTATAGCAAAAGGGAATGGGAATAATTCAATGAATTTTACTCTGTGCCTAATATTTCCATTGTTTCTTTTTCCATCGGTGGAGGGAAAAATTGGTATCCTAGGATGCCATAGTTTTGACATCCCAATATCCCTCTTTATATTGATTTATTACGTAGGCTGATGACCTTAAAAAAGTTAATAATAAATACAGAAGTTGCGATCAATAAGGTAGGGATCATCAAAACTATGTGTTTATTCATTTTGACTACTTTAGCATATTTTTTCATAGTAATTTCGACTATACCTTCGTGGAGTTCATTCTCCTGGGAAATTGATGTCGTTGCAATATTTTTGAATTTTGGCTCTTTAACATTTGATCTTTCGGCATTCTTGGGAACTTGTTCAAATTTAATTGTTTTCTTTTGTCGACTTTCAGCCTTATCTTCACGAGTCCGACACCAGCATGCTTTGAAGAGGGCAAGAGGTTCTGGAGGACGTTTTGCGAAGAAGTCTGGTGCAAACGTGTCAAATGAGATACGTTCTGCTTCAGCCATCTCGTCACAGTCCTTTACTTCATCAAATTCCGAGCTTTTGCCCTGAAGCGAAAGTGACTTCTTGCAATAATGATGTCAGCAGTTCTAAAAGGCAAATTAACTTGTCTGAGTCAGTATATCAGTCCCATTTGGACAAAAGAGAGGAAGGACGCACTTCAGATCAGCAGTGGAGAAATATCCTATCAAATCGTGCACTTGCCATGCAGTGAGTTTCTATGGTTAATGAAAGCTATGAAGTGCTGGTTTCTTGTTGAGATCTTGGCTTCCCAGGTGGACTGCAATTCATTCTTGGCTGTGTTTCTTTTAGCTTGTGGAGAGATGACGGAAGATAATTTGACTTTCTTGGCTTGTTTAAGGTTCATTGTTCTTCCTTGTACAAAATTTGAACTACATAGGTATCAACCTAGTTTGAGTAGGAACCAGGAAAGAAGTCTCTCTTCTAAATTAGAACTATGTGAAGTTGGCGCTGGGATTGGCAAGTTTTTTTTCTTATTGTGTTACCTTTTTCGTATCGGTATGGATCTGATTGTTTTTTGAACTATTTGATGGTTTATGCTATTTTCTATTTCTGATGTGTTTTGTGGATGAAATTTGTAGACAAGTATGTTTATTTCATCGAGCCTCTCTCTGATACTGTGCCCAAATCGTTGCGTCTTTTGTTTGGGTCCTTATCTACCTTGCAAGGAAATTGTTACCTTAGGATAGGCGTCAATCTCCATACACAATCTTATGACTTTGCGGAGAACTGTATTTTTGATAAACCATCGTCTGGGCCTCATCAATCCCCTTTCGTGAGTTGATTTCGTTAATTGGATGATTCATGCATTTTAATTTAATCCAGATGAATACCAAGTGTTCTAAAAGGCAAGAAAGGGTAAGGCCTAGACAGAAGAAAGGCGCCCTGCAAATGAACAAGGCATGAAGAAGTCAGCTCAATTAAGTTTGGCAAGCTCAGGCATCAATCCAGTAAAGCTTCGAGCCTAGCTATCCGGAGGGGTATCATTGGAACCACTGTAATTAGTTTTATGGTAAGATGACTTGTATTTATAATAAGATTTCAGAGTTCTACACTCGAGACAACTAAGGAGAGCATAACAAAAAACATGTATATGCTGTAATCCGATTGAGATTTCATGTTCTACAGTTACATATTAATGCAACATTGATTATTGGTGATCTGTATCTTCTGCATTTTCAATAGATTCTTCATGTTCGCTTGTGCTGGATTCTTCCTCCACATCCTCAGGTTGAGCCATTTCTTCCGCGGTGGATTTGCTCCCATCAGTGACATTACTATCGGGATCGGTAGCATTAATCACGGTTTGCTTCTCCATCATTCCCGACAGCGCAAGACTTGGAGACCACTCAAGAACGTCATCAATTATGTTGGAAACCCGCTTCTGATACCTGCAAGAAGAGAGTTTATGATGTGGATACCATATAATATTTGTACATATTGGGTGCATCTTTAGTACTCACTATTGGATAGGACTCGAAAATATAAATACAAAATGTTGACCTTTTTTTTCCTTTCTTATAATACTGTCATGTGCTATCCAGTCATCTTCTACCAAAACATGCAATGAAATGTTAAATTTTTGCCTCAGATTACAAGGAGATTATCGAGCTTTACTAGACCTTAATTCTTGTTCCCTTTTATTTCTCATTATTTTGTCAACTGGCCAAGCACTATGATTGCTTATAGTATGAGAAGAAAATAAGATCAAATATCCAGCCAGAAATCATATTCCACCTCATATATTCATTGAAAAATGAATAAAATCAAACAAGTGTAGGAATAGTAACCTATTAACTCCGCCACGCAGATAAGAAAAATTATTAATCAAAATTTCCCAACAATTTCAAACATAACATTAAAACATATTCGATTTTGCTCGAAATTAAATTAAGATTTTCCTTACATTTACAAACGCTTTAATTTATCGTTCTTTTTAATTTCATTCTTTCCTTCCTTGGCAGGTTGCAAAAAATTTAGAATAGACCCGCATACCTGGCTCTAGCGGCTTCATCAGGAGCGTGGTGCCTCAGAAGTAAAAAGACCAACACAGCTACTATTGCATAAAATAATCTAGCCGTCCACTTTGGACGCTCGTCCTCATCCTTTTTGGGCCAAAACTGGAATAATTCCTTGAGTGTTGCTTCCTCTGCAAGTATGTTCGGGAAAAACCAGACACGCTTTCCAAGCAGTATCCATAGGGTCCCGAAGACAAGGCCTCTCACTGCAGGAAAATATCAGCGCAAGCAATTTGATTCAGTAGCAGCTATTTCATGCACAACAGTAAATGTGATGTCAACGAGCAGGAGACAGGAACAGAATGGATCCCCAAATGAGCTACCTATACAGAATTAGCAAACAAAATGCTACTCGCTAATCATAGAAGAGTAACTCGGTTTTTGCAGGGGAAGAATTAATTTTATGAATAAAGACATTCTTCACAGTTCAGAACTTATAATGAATATTTCAATTAATTGAATACGGCGGGGAAGAACGAAAAGAGTGATAAATCGCATGTGTGAGTTGTGCAAATGCCTAGGTGAGCCTGGGAAGGAGTTTTACTAGGGCATTGGGAATCCCAAGGTATTATTTTTGGAAATAAATAAATAAGAGCTGACAAGAAAACAAAGGATAAATTGGGAGTTTAATTTCACTATAAATTCTATATTTCTCCTTTTTGTAAGCTCACTGTATTGTATATATGTAGAAAGTTGGTCATGTTGTAAAGTAAATAGTTGTCCCATCTTTGAGCCATCAAAACAAACTAAATATATAAAGTAACAAAGTAGTTCCAAACTCTTGACCCTGGACTAGAAAGAACTTTTTGTAGAAACTCCTACACACGGAAATACTAAGAGCATGTTTACCAACGCTTAAGAAGTTTACTTACAAGTATAAAGTTTGTCTCCAAATATAAATAGTTCTTTTTTTTTTTTTTCAAGTTGGAAATAAGTGAGTTGTACCTCATTGAAACTATTGCTTAATACCATGTATTCTATTTTACAAATAGCAAGCACGACAGAAATTGCAACAAATGGAGTCAAATCAAGACTATATATAATCAGACTAAAGAACTTACATATAAGCAGGGTAAGTATAAGTAGCAGTAAACCGGCACAGAAGTAGAGAATAAATAGCTTGCAGCGGTGGGGATACACAGGAAACAAGCAGATTGCAAGGGTCAAAACTGGCCAGAAAAATGAGAGAAGTGTTTGCCACAATGGCCTTCGATTTACAAATGTCCAAGCAAAGAAGGCATCATTATCAGAAAAAACTTGCTCCTGCAATGCATCAATAAATAAGTGATAAAAAAAGTATAAAACCAATAGAAACAACTGAATAATAAATTCCAAGCTGAAGGGGAGTAATATATTACAGATGGACTAAAAAACTTTCATTAGTCTACTGTGCAGTCCCAGAGCCTCGAGCTAGCTTAGACTGAGTTGGATGGCAAAAATGACTCATGTAGCTAACTCTAATTTTAATTGAGCTAACTTGTTCTTGTTATTAGATCATCCCATACCATTACTAACCACACGAAGTTCAAAAGCTGCCCCCTCCCCTGAGGAATAAAATAATAAAAAACACCTTTTTGGTTGAAGTTTGAAAAAAAAAAAAAAAAATGTTTTTAAGAACTCACGGGGAATATCTCTAAATGCGCTGGCCATGTAGACAACTTTTTCTTCCCAGGACGAAGAGTTTTGACAACACGATCACACCGCACTATAAGATTTTTTCTCAGCAGAATGTTGGCGATATCTTCACTTTCTGAGTTCCTGTCTGATTCAAGTATGTCTTTGAGCTCTGGATGATTTCTCAGAAAGCTAACAAAATCTTTTCCTCTAAAATATTCCACTCTTGTCTCTTGTAAGACAGCCCATCTAGACTCCAATTTCTTATGATCTCTTACTTTCTCAGCAAAAATCTGAAACACGTCCTTCTTTCCGGCTTGCTTCTGGAATTTAAAAGAAGGGCATTGGGTAAGATTTAAGATGTTTAACCATCTGAATATTAAAGAAAAAAAACAAACAATTTCACTTCTTGTAAATAGCGTTTTTGCCAAATTAGATGATTGACAATTTCAGATCTTTTCTATTTTTATTGCATTTTTTTGGTGGGCAAGGGGCTTTTACTATCACGACTAAAGGCATGCAACAGCTATTTAAGCAGCACCAGTAAACATAGGAAACAATGTAAAAAGACAGGTAACATATAAAAACAAACCAAGATCCTGTGATGGAAATGTGCATATCTAAGTTGTTTCATGGTCAACTAGTTCCCTAAGATTCTTCTAAAAGAACCACCACCCTCTCCCTTGCAAAGAAAAAAAAAGAAAGTTAACAAGAAAAAACATTTGCCAGCACACCCATGCAGATTAACTCCTGGATTCTATTGCATAAATTATCTGTAACACTTCAATCCTCTCTAATATCCAATGAAATAACATTGAGAGTCCGTTCCATCGACCAATTAACAGAAACCCAAAGACATTAAAAGGAAGGGCAGGAGTTGAATCTTTGTCCACATCCTA
>CAIGRQ010066407.1:0-13963 GCA_903798375.1 Fraxinus sp. D2006-0159 | reverse complement strand
AGAGATAGGTCAATTCATTCTTCGAACCGACTAAAAGTTTGTCTATGATATTGTATAAAGTGCGAGATTTTGAATTTTATCTGTATTATAGTAAAGATTCTGCTTATTCTCCTCTCACTATGTGCCTAGATATAATGCACAAGCTAAAAACTTTGAATGGGAATTATTAATAAACCTTAATTAAATCAAATATGTTGACAAAGCATTCCATTAATGAATTGTAAATGTTCAGAGAATTGGGCAAAGTTCGTAAAAATGTATATTTGGCAGGATAAGACTAACAATTTAATTTTCACCCAATATAACAAAAAGGTGGTCTGATCGCCTGCGACACACGCAATGCGCCACTTCAACTCACCACTTATAAAAATCTCATCCTTCAAGCCAAGTCTATTGATACAGTCACGCTGTACCACGCCCCAACCCATGCCCCCTTCTCTATAAGTTCTGTTCCATTTCATAATTTAGGAATTTTCACGAGATTCTTGGAGAAAATTCACGATCTTATCGTGTTGTAATTTGTGTTTCTTTTGCTTTATTTTATGATGATTTGAGGGAATTTTAGGCAAATTCAGTTCATTTTAGTTTCGAACACTTAACTTCTGTTTAGATCTGGTGTTGTTGTCGCCAGATTATATACAAAAGAGTAAAAACAGAGATTATAGTGACTGGATGGAAAAATCATACAGTATCCTCAATGAAAATGAGAGCTTGACACCTCGAGTGCGAGGAGTATTTAGAGAGGAACTGACTTCGTATTTCCACTTCTTTTGATATTTTTGAGTTTGTTCAGTGCTGAATAATTAAATGTGCTGGTTGGGAAATTTTGTGAAATACTGAAGCCCTTAATCGTGCAAATGTTTGCTGTACAATTTGAGTGAAGCAGAGTAAATGAAGAGGAGGTCGATTTCGCATAAATTTCACCAGAGATGGAAGACGAAGCTTTTTTTTGTGATTTTACTTGTATTTTGTTTTGCGACTTTGGTGTTAATAGAATCGCTATACAGCAGAATCAAGGTTTTAGCGTTAATTTCTCCGCCTTTGGTTCAGAAGCCGAAAATGGCGTTTCTATTTATAGCACGAAATAGACTTCCACTTGACATGGTTTGGGATGCATTCTTCCAGGTAATTAGCCTTTTTTATTTGTTTTTATTTAATTTCTTATATCTATTTTTAGTAATCAATTAACTATATCTTCATAATAGTGACGCAATAAACAAATCAGATTCCCCCTTTGAAATTTATTTAACTGTATAGAGTACAAAGAGCAGGTGATGTTAAATGCTGTTTTGGAAATATGTTCTCTCTTTGTTGCAGCGCCATAGTTGGCATCCCTTTTGAGGAATTGTCGCCGTTCGAACTCCAAATTCAGCTCCTCCTTAACCACATTTCTCTGAAACTTGCATCAGCTGAAGCCAGCTGATTGATAACCTATTCCAAGAAGAAAAAAAAAACCAGAAATAGGGGTGGGAAAAAATGATGATAAAATGACAAGAGATAAGAGATATGAATCGAAGAATCAATTCACTACTAACTGAAATTGCATAACAACATTCTGCTCTTCTTGTACAGAGCACGTGGAGATATATACACTCCAGCGCGTGTTCTGGCCAAACAGAATTGTAAAAAAACAATTTCAAATATTACATTTTAATTAAAGAAAAATGAAACTGTTTCTTCAGTTCAAATGGAAAGAAAAACGACACTGTTTTTTGATTTCAAATGTTAGGTATTTCTGTTCCATTTCCTTCTTCCTTCTTTCCATCTGGTTTTGCTGAGTTTCCTCTTCCTCCTTTGCTCCTTTTGCCTTTCTTTCCCCAAGTGCTTCCTCCATAACAGGAATATTTTTGTATAGTGTTGATTTGGCTATGATATCATTAATAGATCAGGGACGGTGAGTGTTTAGATAGAAATATTGATATAATTGATGATGTTAATCCATAAATTGCAAACTCATTAATGACATTGGAAATCATTAATGACATTGGAAAGGAATGGAATGTAGAGTACTTTGAGTCATTTGTAGTACTCATGTTGGGCCGCAATAGATTATTTCGACTTAAGGCAAATGAGTTCTGAAAAACTTGTGATAAGACTAATTAGAGTAAACAGAGTGTAATCAACAAAGTGTATTACACACTGGTTAACTTGAATGAAAAATTGTGACGAAACCATAGTCAAGTGACTTTGCTGAACAGATGATTTTCTAGCTAGTGCCTTAAAATGTTAAGTGCTATGATGTACTATGTAATTGAACGGATATACCAATAAGATAATAATATTCCTGCAAATAAAACAAAGTCGAGATAGAAATGTCAATGACATAATAGAGATCGACGAAGATTGACGAAAATTACGACTTAACATGAAGATTGACGAAAATTATAACTTAACATAATTATGTATATAATTGTATTTACCATTTTTAGGTTGATTACATCTACCATATTTAGATTGATACCCTAGTTGTATAAGGTAATACCTTCCTATATAATGCAAGGAATCCCTCGAGAGAAGATGATTCAGTCAAAAGTTTGTCGGACTTTATACCGAATCTTTAGTTTCCTTTAGGCATAACTCAACCTCTTAGGTATGGGTTTCTTGTGGTCCATGGTTAACAGAAGTTATGTCAACATGTGACTCTTATGGCAGTCGACGATTGATAGAATTTTTGTAAACGTATGACTCTTGGGTACATTGAAAACGGGATCCAAATTGTAGGATGCGAGTTTTTGTCTCTAATCTCTACGTTATTATTTTGACTTCTAAAGAGAGAAGAATTGGGTGGGGACCAACCGTCGCCCTCATAATAGAGAAAGTGGGAAGACAATTCGAAGTCAAAGAAGAAAGAGCAAATGACGGCGGCGAACTAGAACTGAGATGCCGATGCTAACGGCAGTTGTCGGCGGCGGTGTTTGAGCTTTGTCTTTTACTTGGATTATGAATCTTGGTTGGGCACTTTGTATTGTTTGGCTTACGGTTTGTTTTCGGCGGTGGTATGAGATGAGCGTATGATGTCGTGGCTATTTTGTGGTGTCAAATTAGCTTTGCAAAGGAACTGGGGATGAGTGATAAAGCAGCGGTTGTCTTTGTTCGGCTTCCGGATTCTGTGTATAGTGGTGTTAGGAAAATAGCAGTTGCAAGCACGCGAGATGGTTGAGGATGGAGATTGCATGCTAGAAATATTCAGGGTGGAGATGAGAGGATGACGTCTGCGTTTGATTGCAGAGGACCTGGTATGAGTGGGAGATAATGGGGTTTGTAGAGGCTAAAGTGACGGATTTGTTTAAATCGAAGGTAGGTGTAGCAGTCGACAGTGATCGACAACGTATCTGGTTAGGAAGTGTTGGTGAAGGTTAAGGTGTAGGCCAATTTTGGTTTTAGGTAATTGGGCTTATTAGGTTGGTATAATGGGAAAGATAGTGGACTGTGTCAATGAGTTTGGGATTAGGCCTAACGTGTTAGTATTGGGCTTGGGTTGGACGATTTTGAGTGAATAGGCTACTGATCCTTGAACTTATATTCCAACTAGCTATCAATAGAATATTGTAGTTGGTCCTTTTGAGTTCTTTTGCATACCATTTAACGAATTGATGTTTCTTGATCATCCACGTCAATTTGATGGGGATATTAATGAGATGAATAGAGATAATGGAGATTGACGAAGATCACGAAGATCGATGAAAATTATGATTTAACATAATTATGCATATAATTGTATTTATTATATTTAGGTTGATTACATCTATCATATTTAGATTGATACTATAATTGTATAAGGTAATACTCTTCCTATATAATGCAAGGAATCCCTCAAGGGAAGACGATTCAGTCAAAAGTAAGTTTGTCAAGAAAAACACAATATATAGTAATAGTAATACGTCCTCAAATGACTTGCATCAACTCTCAGTGGTTCTCCTATTTCAATCGGGATCAACCCATCTTTCGGGAGTAGCAGCATTAGTAGTAAGAGCTACAAGTTTTACAAAGTAAAATTGACATAAACCAATTAGGTTTTGTCACACATAGAACAAACCATAAGTGGTCTCGTTAAAGTACCTCTGTATTTCTTAGATTTTACTGTATGGCAGCTCAATTAAATTTGTAAAGAAGCTTAACATCTTATTTACAGATAACACCCGAAATAGTTTTTAATAATGTAATTAGTAAGCCTCAAGTGAACAATCTCATTCAACTCATGGGAATGGGATGTGAGAGTAGTAATCAAGAAGCTTCAAAAGATCAAGGGACTTCTTTAGATGATCATCTTAATTTTTTCTTTTAATTCAAATAAGAGAAACGATTCGCGTAGAGATGATTTTTTCTGTAAGGCAGCAGAAATTTTGTTGAGTTGAAGTTCAAATGCTGCTTAGGACCCTTCACATGCTTATATTAGATGTGTCAAGAAATTTGGTAAAAAGCTTAGCTTTATCACCTTTTCATTAATTTCAACAAAGCAACCCGAAATGGTAATATATTGGTGAAAAACAAATATCATTTTATCATTTGAGTTCTAACGAAGGTTCCAGGTTTGAGGAAATATGATCTAGGCATCAGTAATGTATACTACATATTCGAATATATGATTAGTCGGTTGAGTTGTTAAGGATGGATGTTTGAATAGACAGCTTCAGTAATTGACATATGAGAGCCATTTATGTTGTTTTGCAGGGTGATAAAGAGAATAGGTTTTCGATCTTTGTTCACTCAAGACCTGGTTTTCTGCTCAGCAAGGCAACAACAAGATCAAGTTATTTTTTGAATCGCCAGATTAATGATAGTGTGCAGGTTTACTTTTATTTGAAGTATATGAGCTTCAACTTAAATTATATAGCAATTTACATGAAATGTTAAATGATTTATGTACTAAAACTTCTTTGATGATTTTTTTTCATCTCTTATATATTGTTAACTCAGTTTGACAAGAATGTATATAAGATGAATGCAAAATGTGATTGCTGGGAGTGGGGCTATCAGTTTCATGTTGGCTAACTTTATATTTGAACTTTGGTGTTAACTCATTGAGCTTTCATGTTATATTTAGCAAGTGATGGTTTCTTTCCAGGTAGACTGGGGAGAAGCAAGTATGATCCAGGCAGAACGCATGTTGCTTGAAAATGCATTGATGGATCCATTTAATGAGCGGTTTATTTTTCTTTCAGACAGGTGATTTCAAATTATTAAAATTTTGAGTAGATATTTTGAGAGTAAAGGCCAACAAGTGGAGGTGGCACCGGTTGTGGATAAATTAAAATGAATAACGACTTAGGTGGTTGGGACATGTTTGTGTAGAATTGTAGTAGCTCAGCTCTTTTTCGTAAGAATGATGTGATCTCACTAGAAGAGGGAGGGGTAGACCAAACCTAACATGGCCTTTTGTGGTTGTTGATCTAATAATGAACAACATAGTGACAAAAAGGGGAATATGTAGTTGACACCAAATTTCTGGGGACATGGAAATTACTTAGTTTGTGTTATTGTAACAAGAGTATTGAGGAATTTTTTTTGTTGTTTTCAGTTGCCACATAACTAACATTGTCTGCTGGTTAATCTTGTTTCAGCTGCATACCTTTATACAACTTCAGCTACACATACGATTACATAATGTCTGCCTCAACTAGTTTTGTGGACAGGTTAGCACCACTGCATTTTTTTCTTACTTTTCACAAGTAAATACATCTGTATCAATGATGAGATTGCAGTAATCACAAAATATTTCTGAATATATATTTTTTTTCTCTATTTTACTTTTAAGCATATCATTTTCATACAAAAACTTGCACAAATAGGCATTGTAAGATATATAGGTCAAGAATGATTTTAAGACTTTGCTTGTACTCTAATTGGTAACAGTTTTGCTGACACAAAAGAAGGTCGTTACAATCCAAAAATGCATCCGGTGATTCCAGTTGAGAACTGGAGGAAAGGATCTCAGGTAACGTCATTTCTTAGCATTTTTGCTTCCTGAAGATAAATAATTTCAGAAACTCGGTTATAAAAGAGAACCTGAAGTGTTTTCTGCATTTTGCAGTGGGTCGTTCTGACAAGAAAGCATGCAGATATTGTAGTGAAAGATGACACAGTGTTCCCTATGTTTCAGTCCCATTGCAAGGCAAGTCTTTTAATCATTTTGTTGAACAGCGTTCAAGTTGTTGCAAGATAACTGTTTCTGCAATGAGCCGTTTGATGGGTACTTCCCTATGATGTAATTTCATTAGGAAGATTAGGAACAATAAATTCAACCACGTTTACCTCTGTTCACAAAATTTTATGTTTCGACTTGTTCATAACTCCTCCTTAATGCAAGCTATTTGTGCTGGTTTACAAGTTAGGGGAACTATCATATTTATATTAGGGGCTTATGAATCTTAATACAAGTATAGAGGTTTGCGACGTCTAGTTCTCAATTAGCCAGACTTCCTCGTGATCACAAGATGCTATGCATTAAGACATTTGTTTCTTTAATGAATGTGGTTTTGATCTATAAGTTGCGCACTTTGCCTTGATATGTACAATATATGTGTTTATATTGCTTACTGTATATTTCCTTCTGGTTTTTTTTTTCCTCACTCGTTCAGTTTTTCTAACAGCGGAAGTCTTTACCTGAATTTTGGCGAGATCGACATGTTGTAAGTGTCTCTATTGTTTATTTCCTTTGCTCTCAAGCATCTTGTATCAGCTTCCTGTATTTGCACCTAAAGTAATAGTTGACATGCTATATATATGGATCATCGTTTTTTCCCAATCTAATGCAAATCATTAGTTGTTAAGACTGACTTCTGAGTACGAGGATTTCACTCTTTCTATCGATAATTGCCCCATGCAGCCTTCTGATAATTCTAAGGAGCACAACTGTATACCAGATGAACATTATGTTCAAACCTTGCTTGCGGTAAGTTGTTCTTTCTCTCCTTTCCAGGATGAAACTAGGGGGAATAGGTAGTCCTTGTGAAAAATGACTTCAAAGTTGTAGACTATGTTTCCATAATAATATTCTGTTTCCTCTGATTCTCTTAGCCTTCACGTTTCAGCACAAAGGTCTTGAACAAGAAGTTACAAGGAGGACGTTGACTCATACAGCTTGGGATCTTTCCTTTTCCAGAGAACATGAAAGACGAGGATGGCATCCTATGACTTACAAGTTAGTCGATGCTACTCCTTCACTTATACAATCCATCAAGGTATGGTATATTTTTCGCTGGTTTTATGCAAATGTTCCAATACATTTTATGGCGAAATTAGTCAAGCATAAGCTTTCTGCTCAGCCTCTGAATGAACTGTAACTTAGTATGCATATTGAGAGGCTTGACACAATCGCTTGCGGAATTATTTACATTATTTTAAGGAAAATATAAATGAAAACCCTGTGAGATCATCTAAATGTCATAAGAAATGCTCTTTTGGCAGTAGTAAGAAAAATCAGCTAAAATCTTATACATTGAACTGTCTAATACTGAACGAGCACTTAAAAGCGTGCATTTAAGCGGAACTGCTATTTATCACTCTCAAGATCTCATTTTCAAGATAACTAGGATATCTCGGAAATTGAAGGGAGATAATATTTATTACCTCTATATATCCCCTCTTTATGCAGGGTATAGATAATGTTTATTATGAGACTGAATACAGAAGAGAATGGTGCACTAGCAAGGGGAAACCCTCCACATGCTTTCTTTTCGCAAGGAAGTTCACGAGGCCTGCTGCTTTACGACTTTTTAATATGGTCAGTGTGATACTCTGTTCCTCTTTCAATGTCATTTTAATACAATTCAAAGGGAACATACGAACTCACGGATAACATTGCATTTTTGGCCAAGCTTAAATTTACTTTTTAAGCATCTTTCTTTGCTGAACAGGTTTGAGACGTTTTTCAATAAAGTTACTTTTTTAGATTTTTAGCAGACGATCTCACTTCTTTATTTTTATAAGCTTAGCCAAACATGACATATGTGAAGTTATGATGTGAATTTCTTATATTCGAGTTATTACTCTGATTTTGTTTCGGTTTTATTGATCAACAACTTCTGGAACTTTTATGGGCGCAGTCTGCTTTGGGAGTTTCCGTTTAACCAACAAGCTAAAGCTGACATATATCGGTGCAGTTAATTGCCGTTGCAAGTTCAATTTCAGGTAGAAGACTACTTAGGATTAACCAACCTGTCATGGATGTAAGAGAGTTGTAAAGAAGGGAAGAATAATTATTTAATGTAGAGTGGTGTATATCATATTATTGTTGTTGTACGTTGAATAAATTGGTGCATGAATTACATTCCGTAACAAAAAATACGTGTATGTAAATATTAAAGTAACGACTTATCGAATCATGGTACATGCATAATAATGGCAAATCACTACTTACTCAAACATAGAAAATGCAAAAATCGAAGGTGATAAAATGAAGCGATGTATGCAAATGCAAGTCTCCTTAAGAAGGATTTTAGAACCTGCACAGGTGATAACATGATCAAATAGACGTTCGTCTTTCAATATACAACGCTTCTTGTAAAATTTATATAGCACACTATTGATTTTGTTTAGCGAACCAATACTTGATTGTATTATTCTAAAATGGAAGATATCAAATAGTAAATATCGAACATGAAACATTAAATAATATGGAAATTAATTTGATAGAATTTAGAGAAAGAAAGAACTAAAAATCAATTATTAGGAATTGATTCATAGTGAAGAAAATGGAATTAGGAGGGTCATATTTATAAATTTTCATTTGTCTCTTCGTAATGGTCTCAACTTTTAGGAAAGCTAATTCCAATCATTAGATCACTTCTTTTTAAAATTGATGATCTAAATTGCACATTTATCGAAGGTCGTGACTCTTTATTATAAGCCTTTTGTACTTGAAAAGTCGCGTCCAATCAACGAATCTATTGGAGACTTTTCCAATTCATACAATTAATTCTTAATATAACCTTAAAATTCCAACACCGTGTAATAAAGGTGATTGTATTGATATATTACTACTTCATTAGTTGGAGATGAAAATCAACATCTTTCGGCAGTCAATTCAAGAGATTGTAACTAGTTATTCTCGTTCGAGATTCGGATCTTTTTTCTTTCCTTGCTATTACAAATATAGCGCGAGACGAGTAAGAACAATTACTAGATTTTCATTGCATATATGTATGTATATATGTACAGAGAATTTTCATCATTTATAATTATGGCTTCAGTTGTAAGGATGGCAAACTGTTCTACACTATCCATCCAATTACCATCCCTACTCAATTGGACAGGGAGGCAGATAGAGCTGGGGTGTTAGTGGAGGGGCCGCAGTTGAGGTGGTTGGGGGCAAGGGGGGAGGAGGACATGGTTGGCTTGTGGATTTTTAATGGGTGAGTATATATTATTGTTGAGTCTATATTTGTAATTGACAATTTCACAAGTCAAAATTATGTTTTTAGTTGATTTGTATTAGGAATTGATTGAATTATAATGAAAGTCAAAATATGATTTATTCAGTACAACTGTCCAAGTTAAAGTCAAAAATAGTTTGTAGTTGATAAAGTCTTAAAAGAAGTCCAAGATATACAAAAAGAATCAAGATTCGAACTTCGAGAAATTAAATGAAGAAAGGGCTATTTGACGCTAGGCCCAATCGTGGCTCGAGCTGTAAAAGCAATGATCTCGTCACCCGCTTTGTACTAGATTGGCGCTCGAGAGACAATTTCATCGCTCACCTAGCGTCACTAGCGCTCGAGCGGTAGGTCACGTTCGAGAAGTCCACATTTGCATAAAACACTAATTTTCATCCCAAGCACCATACACATATATCCAACCCATGAACGTCCCAAAGTATACTGAATCAATCACGAGTCAATTGTAGAGAAATTTCTAAACCGTGAAAAAGATGTCTCTTTTATTCTTTTATATATCTATATAATATAATATATTGAGTTGTGATACAAGTACGGGGGGTGGGGGGGTGGTTTTTTGCCAGGAGCCTACCAGGCCCCTGACTGTAGAGGGGGGGGTATTTTTTTATTCTTTTTTTTTTAACATGTGGGGCCTGCCAGTGTGAGGGGCCTGGCAGGCCCCTGGCACTTATGCTCCTGTACTCGGAGCATAAGTGATAATATATTATTGTAGGGATAGGGATGTAAAATGATTTTCGAAAATTGATGGATTGGAGAAAAAGATAAAAGAAAAAACATCTGAAACCCTAAACATATAAACCCTATTTACAACAGTGGTACTTTTAAATTCACGACTTGTATAGCTATAACAGTTTTGTGATTCCCCACGTGGAATCTTAATTCAGTGTTCATTTTTTTTTTTTGCTCTCAAGAATTCATCTTGGATTGAGATGGCTTCACTTTCCGAACTCAGCGACGATATAGTTCGCAGCATGTCAATCGGAGCCGTCTTCTCGGATTTTGTTAGTACTCTGCTTTCGCCGTTTTTTTTCCTCCCTGAATTCACATTTCTATTATGCTTAAGCTGTGATTATTCACTTTAAATCTTCGTATTAATTGGAAAATTTGTTTTGCGGCAGACTGGGAATGTGTGTATTATCTGTAAGCACATATATATGTAATTTGGTAAAATGCTGTTCTGATGAATTTTATTTTTACGTGATGTTAAATTGAAGTACACTGGATCATCAGGATTTGAGACATTGGTTTAACTCCAGAATATATGCATGTCTTGTTCAGGGTGGAAAAATAAATTCCATTGATTTTCATAGGACGGCTGATTTATTAGTAACAGCTAGTGACGACGATTCAGTGCGACTTTATGACATCATGAGTGCCAAGTAAGACCTTAACATGCTATAAGTATTCTGCAACCTCGTTGAAACACTCATCTTCCTCGAGGATTGTGCCTTTAACGATTTTGTATAAAACTCAGGTTGCTAAAAACAACTTATCACAAGAAGCATGGAGCTGATAGGATATGCTTTACTCACCACCAGAGTTCTGTTATTTGCTCTTCAAGGCACAATTTGGATTCCAATGGAGGTTATTGGCTTTAGCCTTAAATTTATAATTTTTGAAACTACGACATCCAGTTTCTGACATTTTTCTCTTCACTTTCTGTTTTTGTTGCAGAAATATTGCGGTATCTATCTATGTATGACAATAGGTGCCTTCGTTACTTTAAGGGTCACAAAGAGAGGTGAGTTCGCATGCACTTGGTTTCTCTTCCATTGAGTGATGATATTAGGAGAGCAAGATTGCTCTGATAAGGAATTCTACCTTGCATTATTTACTAAGGTTAATCTGGATTTGTTTATTTGGACACATTCATAATGCAGGGAATCCATGCATGTATTTTTTGGATGCATTCGTAATGCAGGGAATCCATACATGTATTTTCATCCCATGCATTTTTAAGAAAAAGAGGTTATAATCTTTGAGTTGGTTGAAAATATATTATGTACTTGTCTCACAAAGTCTTAAGCAGTTTGTTTTCTTTTGCTACTGGCTCTAGCAATTATTGCTTTGGATAGCACTTGGTCAGTGCAATTTTCTATCAAATTCAGACAGCAAGTTTTAGGTAGATCATTTACTGTCACCCTGAGAAAATCTNTTGGAATCTAAAATTACATCTGGTGCATGTCCTTCTCTGTTGAATGAAGGATCTTCTCTTCAATGCTGCTTGTCTAGAGTTTATTGTGCAGCAGAATTTGCTAAGTAGCATTTGATGCCAACCATTCTATGGATTTACTAACTTCAATTTGGCTGTAGGGTTGTGTCCCTCTGCATGTCTCCAGTCAACGACAGCTTCATGTCTGGTTCACTTGACCATAGCGTCCGGATATGGGATGTTCGTGTAAATGCCTGTCAGGTTGGGATTTATTTTTATTGATCATATCTAGCTATCTGCTTGAAGATGAATGGATAAATAATTCTTGCTCGACAGATTATACTAGGCATCACAGTGAGGCTTGTTCTTTTGGCTTTGTGAAGTTTAGTTGGCTTCAATATTGTAGTGGAGACCTTGGGGGATTTTTTAACCTCTGACTTCGATAAGAGGATATTCTTTTAACTGGTGCATAGTGGCAGTTTAGTAAACAAAATGCACATATATTGTTATGAAAACTGCATGCACACAAAACCACTAAAACACCCCAGTTTTTGCCTTTTTGGCAGGTGCAGTATTGAATTGACTTTTTTCTTTTTTAGACAAAATAAAATACACAATTGTGATGTGTGCTCACTCTTGTAGTTTTCAGGGAATTTTACATCTACGAGGTAGGCCTACTGTTGCTTATGATCAACAAGGCCTTGTCTTTGCTGTGGCTATGGAAGGAGGTGCCATCAAATTATTTGATTCTAGATCATATGACAAGGTTTGCACTTTTGACGAAGTGGCTTGCTTATAACAAACTGATTCTTCGATCATAATCATCTTCATTTCCATTTAGGGTCCCTTCGACACTTTTCTAGTTGGTGGAGATACTGCCGAGGTCAGTGATATTAAATTCAGCAATGATGGTAAATCAATGCTTTTGACAACAACAAACAACAATATTTACATCCTTGATGCGTATGCAGGAGAGAAGGTTAGCCTCAATCTGTATTGTTGAACTTGTCCATCATGTTGCATAAGATCTTGTAAAATATACTTGGCCGTTGAAAATGTAGCTTCTGTACTGGGGTGTTCATTTTTGTGGCAATATGTACCAGTTTAAATGTTCAAGTTTCTCTGTTGCAGAAATGTGGGTTTAGTGTGGATCCTTCCACGGATACAACAATAGAGGCAACGTTTACCCCTGATGGTCAATATGTGGTTTCTGGTACCACTTCTTTCCCTTGTGATTATTAATATTAGAGGTAACACATTGGTGATGATATTATTTTGGTAGTTTGATGTTTGATGATAGGCTATTACATATCTGTAATAACAGTAGTTATTGAAGACTGTGGACTATTTCCTTAGGTAAGGTGAGGCAAGCTTCGTTTTCAAATAGCAAGCCATAATTACAGCAACATCTCCAAAATATATAATAGAAACCTGCCACTTAGGTCTTAGAATTTTTAGGGATTTTTCACGGCCTCATGACGCTCAATTCTGCTGGTATTTGTTTGTGACATTGTAACTGAAATTGGTTCTTGGTTTGGTTCCAGGTTCTGGGGATGGAAATCTACATGCATGGAGAATCGATACACCGGACAAGGTAACCTTTTTGTCCATGTGTCCAGTATGATCTAATCAAACCATTTTGATGTATGACGATGGACGCTTTTGTGAATATAACACAAATGCTGTCAACAAAGACAGTTTTGCTAAGCCTGTTACACAGCCTGTGATAGAAGTTGTGGACGCTTCTACTACATCTGTAAATTTGTTATGCTCCTTGCATTCGATTTATATGCTATTAGTAAAACGGAAGTTACGAAAAATCCCTGAGTTTTCATATCTAGTTCCAAGCTTCTAATGATGCTTAATTCCTTCCCATGTATGTAATTGATGCAAACGTTTAGCTCATGAACTTAATGATTTACTCGGGTATTGTCTCCAAATATGAATTAAACACGACTAAGAAATCCAAAGAACAGTATGTCCTGGCCTGAAGTTCCCTCCCTTGCTTTTGGCTTGGTTCCCACTTCTCCTTTCTATCCTTTCCAAACAGGCATCTGGTAGTGTGCAGCATGTCACGGGACTAGTTTTCTTACACTAAAACTAGAAACTCTGCGGCCTTAATGTACACAATTCCCGTACCTCACGAGAAAACGTTAAGTCAGCCGTTCAACGCTTATAAATAATTTAACCAATTAGGCTAAATTACTACAACTTGAAGTAGAGGATTTGAAGTAAGGAAAATATTGAGACAAATAAGATTGTGGGAACCTTTCTCTATTTAGAAATAACTTGGATCTCCTGAATTCTATGGATTGTATGAATTACATGAATTATATATAAATTTACAAAGAGACTACATCTTTATTTATAGGCAAAATTCTAGCAAGTGTTTTGGAACCAATGGCCAAGATCAATC
>CAIGRQ010066308.1:0-10352 GCA_903798375.1 Fraxinus sp. D2006-0159 | reverse complement strand
TTCGTCTCACTAAATAAGAATCCAAAAGACGAAAAAGCTCACTAAATTTAAGTGGAGCACTATCTTAAATTGCAAGATAAGTTCATAATCTTTTAGTTGAAAAATTGAAAAAAATAGTAAATCTCATAAAATATACGAATTAAAATTTGTTACTTAAAAGCTAAGTAAATAAAATCGTACGATATAATTGAGAGAAATTATTATCAACTAGCTTTTGACTTCAATAATGTCGAGACTGCATTATTTCCAAAGTGAAGTCGAGCCTATTGGCTGGGAAAGAATAGCCTTTCGTGTTGTTTCATAAAAAGTTGTGCACAGACTTCGTGAAGTCTTCCTAGAATAAGATAACAATTGTCCTTTCTTTTGTTTTTGTTTCTTTTTCATGTTTCAAGGTAAACTTAGGGAGAATTGCAGCATTAGCATCAAACCTTACACTTTATTACAGATTTGATCCAAACCTTAACAATACCTAACCTTTTTGAAATTTGCATTTAAAGTATAAATTGATGAAAACCATTTAGGGTCCGTTTGATTGTAAAGGTGGAAAATGGGTGGAAAGAAAATGTTTTACTGAGAATTGAATTGCCTAGAATTTGTTTTCTTGGGAATTGNCTGGGAATTGAATTGCCTAGAATTTGTTTTCTTGGGAATTGTAATTAATTGTGTTTGATTGGTATAATTTTCCACCTGGTCCGTTTTACTTTATTTTTCATGAAATTTGTCAATTAAAGGGATAAAATTTCTTAGAATTTGGGATATAATTTGTTTGGATTGCCAAAAAGTAAAAAATAAATTTTGAAATTTTTGTGTGTTCGTTTTGCTTTATTTTTCATGCAAATTGTCAATAAAATGAATATATTTTTTTACCATTGAGTTTGAAATTTGTTCCAATTATCAAAAAAAAAAAAAATGCAAAAAAAAAAGGATGGAAAATATATTCTCACCAAAGCAAAAGGAATTGAAATTCCTTGAAATCAAGGAAAAGTATGCCACCTGGCTAAACCAAGAAAATATATTCCATGTTAAAAAAAGCCAATCAAACATGACAAAAAGTTGGAATTGGAAAAGATTTTCCATCTTCCATGGAAACGGTGCCCTATCAAACAGGGCCTTATTTGCTTGTTAGTTGATTATAATAGTAAATTTTGACCACTTTTTAAAAGGGCAAAATAGTAACTTACCATAGGTGCCCTATCAAACAGGGCCTTAATGTTTTAATTATTCCTGAATTCACATCATCAACAACTTATTTTAAGTGACACAATTATCAAAGACAGTTGATAGACTCTTTCAAAAATATATCGTGCATGGTTGCTAATTATGTTGCTGTCCATTATTTAATAATTGACTTGGACATAGGTCACTAAAATAAATAATGCACAATTGAATTTCAATACAAAATGGATTAGTTATTCAAGGATTAGATGATTTACAAAATGGATTAGTTATCAACATGAATAATAGCAAAAAAAACCCCTAAAATATTTTTATTTGCGATATACCTCCCTGTCTATTAAATATCGCAGAAAACCCCATATTTAAAAACTTTTTGTGCGAAAAATCTCATATCGTCAAATTTGTCGTTAAAAACAGTAAAAATGTCAAAAATAAAAGGTAATAATTGTAATTTTAGTATCCAAACATTTTTATATTCTTTTACAAATTATACCCAATTTTTTTTTATGTACCCATACAATTCCAAACCTTTAAAACTTTATTTTTTACCCCGCCCAACTCCATCTTCTTCCCTAAAATTTTATTATTTTATTTATTCCCTTCCAAAACCCTCATAAATCAATCACCCAAATTCCTCATTTTTTCTTCTCATTCCCAAGATTAGAAATATCCATAGCCTATGTTTGACACCCATTTTGGGTAAAAAATTCTTATTTGAAATAAAAAAAAAAAAAGAAAAAGAATGAGAATGAAAATGGAAGAAAAATGGGTGTCAAATATAAGCATAATATCCACTCTCCCACAAAACCCAGTTTTGAGATACAGTTCTATGAGAAATATCATGAGTTATTGAATTCATCCGTAACGACGTTCCCCCATTAGCCCTCAAGAATTTCTCTTTCCTCGTCATTAGTTTCACATAATTCCATTTTTTACAGGCTCCTGTTCAATTGAAGTATCCATTTTTTCTTGCCGGAATAGTTTGCATAACATTTTTTTCGGTCATGCCAAGAAGAAATGGCTCATCCACCGTCGTGAGGTAGTAAATGTGGTAGCTCTTAAGGCGGATTACGATTTTTTTTGCCTTCGATGAATTCAACTATCCACCGTGCCTTGTGTGAAGCACCGTTGCGTGTGTGTGATGACTTATCTTGGGAATGAGAAGAAGAAATGATAAATTTTGGGTGAAGTATTTATGAGGATTTTGAAAGAGATTAAATAAAATAATAAAGTTTTGGGAGAGAAGATGAAGTGGGGTGGGGTAGGGTGAAAAATAAAGTTTTAAAGGTTAAGGGTTGTAGGTGGTACATAATTTTTTTTGGTTAAGTTGTAAAAGAATAAAAAAGTTTAGATATTAAAATTGTAATCATTACTTTTTAGTCTTGACATTGTTACTGTTTTTAACTACAAATTTGACGGTAAGGGGATTTTTCACAGAAAAAGTTTCAAATATAGATGTTTGCTATGATTTCCAATTGATATGAGGTATATTGCAGATGAAAACGTTTCTAGGAAATTTTCTGCTATTAATCCTTGTCAAAATTAAATGACTTACGTGTCACCCTACTCTTGATAAATTAGTTAGTATGGACTTTATGCCAACTCTTTATACAAAATTTAACAAGTGAATCCGATGATAGATTTGAATGACATCAACTAATCTATAAACATTATAATACAGTTAAATTACCATAGAAGGTAAATATATTGCAATTTTATGACTTATAAATCGAATTTCTTGTAATTACGGAACACATACTACCATAATGTATTATAATTGCATCGTTACGATTAATGTAACTTACGTGAAAGAAACTATGTTTGCTATAGTTGTCTAAATGTGCACTCTTAGTTGTGAGTTTAGCACATTGTTACATCACTTAGAGCCTGTTTGGTACGGCTTAAAATTCAATTAAAATTGAAAATATGGCCGTTATTGGGTCAGGGCTGAATATATCTTAGAACACGATATTTTGAAAACAGAAGTTGTGTATACTTGGTAACACAATCATGATGAGGTGAAGATAGTGTATATCTCGATGGATTACATGATCTTCCTGATTAAAATAGATCATCGCTTAACTGGATTGAAGATCACGGTGGGCTATGATGTTGTTGTTCTTCATTTGAGAGAGGAGATTGATGGAAATCTACAAACAAAAGTCGCGTGTCAATTCGATATGCATATGATCTTGAATTTATAAGGATCTGTAGTACTCATAAGTTTATCTTTTGAGATAGAACCACATTCTCCCAATAATATGTGATGTTAAGTATCACCGTCCAACTAATCCAATATTTATCGAGTTGTTAATATGCTAAGCAAAGTTAAACTCAATAATAGACCATAGGACGTGATGAAGTAACCTTAGTGGAGTTAATTTCTCCAAGTTCGTACCCTTCTTTTGTAAGGTAATAAGTGTGGTCGTTCTTAAAAGCCTAAACCATGATGAAACCCAAGTGCCTTTGTCCTTTCTTCTGTTTAATGCATCGTCCCTTTTGAGGTTGAGGGTCCTATTTACCATTAAAAAATGTGAATGCCAATTAGAAAGGACCCAAAAAACATGGCATTCTTGCTACAATAATGAATTATGCTTTTCAATGCCAGTCACTAAATTAGGCATTTATTCAATAATTTCAATCTTTTGATTAGAAGTCTTGTATTCAAAATATTTTGTTTGTTTATGAATACGTCAATATACTTAAGACGCATGTTTGGTATATTAGATCAGACATAATGAGTAATTATTTTTATCGCATGTATCTCTTGATTAATGTATCCAACCCAACGTACAAACATGAATCAGACGCACAATACAAGAAAGCTAGTGAGGGATCACAATTCGAATCTAATGTGGCACTTGCACATAATTAACTAGGATGAGATGCCAATTAACATTTGATGTATGTGTAATATGTAACACTCGATAATACAGAACAACATAATAGGCACGACCAATGCCTACATGACCTTTCATTCTTATTGTACTCCTATATTCCAATGTTTCCTGGATTTCTACTGGAAAGGCAAATAAGTACTAAGAAAAGTGCTCGTCACTCATTGAATGTCCATACTTTGAGATTCTTAATAAATTATACATTATTCTAACGCGTATATTTTTATCACACACTTATTTGTAAGTTCTCTAAGATGCACAACAGCATGGTTAAACAAGATTATTGAGAAATTAACACAAGCTAAAACGAGCTAATATAATGTTTTAGCCGACAAAGAGACCTCAAATTAGTGCCCTTATTTATTGCGAAATATACTGTCTAACTCAAGGTAGAATTCTCGTACGTCTTCTTATTTTTATGAGTGCCAATACTTGGCATAAATAACATATAGCAGTAACATTTCACTGAAAATATATGTGAATATACTGGCCAAGACCCTATAAATTGTTCCCACTTTGGACAGTTGTAGAGGGAATTTTACAACTTACAATTCACAAACCAATTATAATTGGCCCTTTTCACCACAGAGATTTTTGGAAGTTTTGGTTGTACAAACTTATTGGCACTAAATATGTAGATGATTTGTTTCCATTCTGAAACGTCAAAAGAGAGGTAGGGTACGTGTGCAGGCTGCACAGAGGAATCTGTAAGTATGAATTATAATTGCCCTTGCAACCATGAGAGCCCTGTCCTTACGAGAGTGACGTTTTTCACTACACACCTTACAGTTTACCTATCATGTGAAATTTGTACGTTAGGATAGCAGTATCAAGAAAAGAAGCAAAAACCAGTTGACATAATACTAGCTCCAAAATATTTTACTCAAACTCGAGCAAATAATGCAAACGGATGACGTAGGTCACAACTTTTTTAGGTGAAGACTACATCATTATATAAGAGCTTGTTTGGTACCGCTTAAAATTGGATTAAAACTGAAAATATAGCCGTTATTGGTCTCACTCGTCTAATAAAAGTCAACAATAACGGCTGATTTTTCAATTTTAATCTCTACCAAACACGCTTATAATGTAGTTCTGTGTGCTTTTTCTCGTTTCTGTGCGTATGAGGAGCAAAAGGGGACAAGGGATTGAGAAGATATCGATAATTCAAATAATGTCGGATAATAATCAAACGAATAATTGTGAAATTATTTGATGCGAATAGTAGTTGTACACACGAAAAGTAAGCCAAAACATTAATGACGGTCCCCCACAGAAAACGTGCATGGATACAAGTTAAGTAGGATACAAATGTTAATAATTTTGCTGAACAAATTTGTATCTACTGTTCAGAAGGAACCTACTCCCAATCCCCAAGTCGATGCTAAGTTTGTATCTGTACAGCTAACTTCTATAGCAAACATTTTCTCCTTTTTGTCTGTTAGTGTGACTAAAGAACAGACGTGAAATGGACAGCTAAAAATTTCATTGTTACGGATTTTCACGAGTGGTGTCTCTCCAATTCATTACACATTAGTACCATTCGTGAAAAGGCCACAACAGTATGTAATCCTCAAAAATAGATTTTCATGGTCCAGTCCATGTGACTAATGATCTCAGTTCAAATTTTTTATACTTAGATTGCCTAATTTTGTGTGTTTAGATTGGCCCGGTGTGTGTTTTTCTCATGTTGATGCTCCTATGGGTGATGATTATCTTGTTTTTCACATCTTCATGGACTAAATCCTGATCTCAGAGATTTTTGCTGCTCTTCATGCTCAGGACAACCATTATAGTTTTGAAGAAATTCATGACAAACTTTGTTAGTACAAGACTTTGCCAAGCAAGAAGGACCGTACTTCGTTTTATGACCACTGGGTGCATCACCCCACATGCATCGTCGCCTTGATCCCACTACCAATCGCGTTTTTATTACGATTGATTCACATCCTGTATTTATTGATCCATATTCCTCTAATAATGTTCTCACACAAAATGTTACCAAGTTCTTTCAAATCTTGTCGAAAATGAAGGAATCCTACAGTAAATTTAATATTTATAAAAAATTAATTTTTTGTTACAACCAGTGCAACCCCAATTGAACCCTCTGATCCTTGAAACGTCACATTTTCTGGGTCAATCCTAGGACCTATTTTCAATACATTGGTTCTTTCTGGGCACAAATGTGTCAATTAGACAATTAGTTTCCCACTTTCCTTTCTCGCATTGCTTCCAGATTTCAAACATTACCCTCGCTCGCATCAATTAATACTACTAAATATAGCCATCCTTACCAACCATGCACGTGTCGGCCAACTCATCAACTCGACTTTGCCTTTTACGTAGAGTTTTCACATGTGCGTTAGAATCTTTATGATCGTCTCCTTCGTACAATTCTCTTTTGCCCTCAAACGCTTAACGATTATTCAGTCGCTCTCAACACTATATTTTCAAGTCAAATAAACCATTTCCTTTTTATTCCAAAAGACATACCGTTGGTGCTAAAAAAATTGTGTCCCAAACACTCAAAAAACTATGGGTGGTGAAATGCTTTGATAGAAGAAATAAATGCTCCTATTCACACTTCAACATTGGCACTTGTACCATCATCTCTTTCAAGACAATTGGGTACAAATGGGTTTTCCACATCAACCGTTCCAATGTTCCATCAACAATCCTGCCTTGCTTACACTGATACTTCTAGTTGTCAAGCCTACCACCAAATAGTTATTCTGAAACTGAGTTTTTTTTTTCAATTATCCGAGAATAAATATATTCATGTTTTGCTTGATAAAACCTCTATGAGAGAGAGAGAGAGAGAGAGAGATGATTAGTATAATGAAATGCATTCAACCTATCGGTGTGAATTGGGCCTTGCCAGGCAGCACGGCCTGGTTTTGTGCAAGCTTTGTAGGCCTCTTTAGACCGGCACGGGCAATTTTATAGCCTGGCATCCTTAAAAGTTCTAGACCGAAATGTATGGGTTGTGCCTCCATATCTGGGCCAGGGGAGGCCAGGCCTAGACCAAGCTTTTTACATGCCAGGCTGCCCGAGCTTGAGTGGCCTGGCAGTTTTGGACACTTCTAATTCAAGCCATTCCCTTCTGTCCTTATTGGTGGCCAATAATGTTTTGAAACCCCTAGTTGAAGCCATACTCATCTCTCATTATTGATTGCTTACTCTTGAGAAAAATGCTTCCAGATCATAAGAAGATTAAACACAAAAAAGAAATGATTCTGGAGGAGTAAACAAGATATATTGAATTTAACAACTATATACCTGTTCCCATACACAAGATGCAGGCCACTGGTTTAAATATTATAACATGTTACTAAAAACAAGAAACGATGAATGAAGTACAGATGTTGACTACTGCATGAAACTTTAACATATAGACATCTGAAAAGAAGGCAAGAATATTCGTACATTATTTGAAAGAGAGGATATCTCACTGATTGATATTATTAATCTTGATCTCTAGTAGCTCTTCAATGAGTTCTCGGCAGATTGGGCATCTATTAGACTGGAGTCTTAATGTTTTTGCACAGTCGCTGCACAAACACTGAAATGCAACATATGTAAGTCAAAAGAGAGTGAATGAGCGTTTAAAATCAATAATATAGAGAATGAACAGTTGATTGTCACAACCATGCAAAACAAGAGAATAAGCAACAGAGAAAGTCTACCTCCTTAGGAAATAAAATAAAAAGGAAAGAAGGCCCTAAGAAGCAGAAGAATAAACACACTCTCTTACATCCTCAACATCTTTTAAGGAAAAATGAGAGAGTTCACATCCAAAGTTCAAATGAGAAAGCTACCAAGCTAAGATGGTCTTCATATAAAGCACTGATATAGATAGCATTTTTCTTTCTTAGTTTGAAAGCAAACGTGCTGGGCATGGAAAACGTTTGGAAGAATCAATTATTTATGTTTTCAAAACGTTTAAGCAGCGGAGGACAACACAGTTCCCACTTAATGACCCAGGCAACAGAATCACATTTGTAGATCCAACAAGAGTTTACCATCATTTGGGGAATTGCATATGGAAATAGTTTGAAAAAGTTTAGTTCTAAGTGAACTTGAACTTTTGAAGAAACCTTCATTAAATGTTTGAAATGCCTCACAAGGCATGTAGGGCACCCATTTTATCCCACTTAACAGGTGGATAGTCCATTAATGCAAACCTGTACTGAAGCTTTAAGAGAGTTTTCTCACCATATGTCGGCATGGTAATATAGCTGTATCCTTTGGTTCAGTCATGCAAATTACACAGAGTCTTCCTGAGTCGTTGTCATTATTACCATGACAAAGGTTCCCTATTCCATATAACTCACGCAGCTCATAACGAACACCATCAATCCACAATATCTGCTTGATTGTTTTAACAGTGAAAGATCCTTCATTGTTTTTCTCCAGGACAGCCTGGGTTATCTGCATATGGGGGAATTGATATTGGGGATGATCATTACTATAATTGTCACTATAAGAAGGCGGACAAGTTTCAGCAGTTATTACGAGAGGAAATACGTCCTCTTTTGGAGATGGATTCGAAAGATCATCAGAGACAAAGAAACCCAGGTCAATGCCCGTCCCAGAAGGCTGACTAAATTTTTGGCGTAGTCCTTTCTGGAAAGGAATTTTCACAGGCACATATACTTCAGGAATTGATGAAACCAATCTGCAGTTCGGCTCTTCCTTGGCGAAGTACCAAATAGTGATGCTGTTAATTAGAGAGTACAGGAAAAGAGGGATCATAACACGTACAAAAATGAGAATTTTTTCTGTGATTATTCAATATTACATGGATTCATAACAGTGTCAAATTCAAGTTTTGATTGAAGACTAATGTTAATGATATCTGATTTTTCATGTTTATGACATTGAGTCATTAAGTTATACAAGGATATAGTTTTGGGTCTTGGTTTAACAGAAAGTACTGGATAGTGGATACAAATCATATAATCTTGACCTAGTATAAGATATTTATAGCTTAATGTGTCTATAAGGAATAAACATAGAAAATAACATATGGTACACTTAATCAGCATGGCTTCCACAAGGGTAACTAGGTACATCATTAACTTGTAGTCCAGTACCTGGGGAAAAAGAAAAATATAAGAAATCATGCCGTGGATGGTCACTGTTATGCTCCTAGTGCATTCCATATCAGATAGAAGAACGATGCATTTAAAAAAATTGTATTCTATGGAGGACAACATAGAGACAAACTAAAGAATGATCAAAACCACCCAAACGGCTGGGGTGGGGGGGGGGTGGGGGGGGTGCAAAAAAGGGAATTCGTGTGCTGCATCAACCTTAGTCTGTAGCTAAGAAGACGCTTAAGAAGGCATGTGCATGTATCGCATGTCTTCCAGAAGCTGCATTGCATGGTCTGAAAGGGTGGACAATAAAACTGATTGTATAGAATAGTCATTTTTGTGCTTTGAGAAACCGTTTTTCAACCAGGTCTTAAAGAAAACTCCAACCTTTGTTTCTAGACAAGCAATGTGTTTATCAAAGTTATTTGTGACTCCTACAAGTACAAGACACCTCTTGTTTGGAATGTAAGGGTGGCAGTTGCACAGCCCAATAATCAGACACTCATCTATCCTCAAATTTTATGTACTATTCTACAATACCTCAGTGTCACCAATCAAGTCAAATCTTTATCCAAGCCATGCAGACCACACCTTATGACGCCAATCAATGAATCATAATAGTGATATTGTTTTTACATTAAATCACTTCAGCAGCCAATAAGTTCCTTATATAGTTCAAGAATGAAATTTTAGATACCCTAATAATCAAGGATCCTAGAGAAGGAAGTTGTTTTTACTGACATCCGGCTGAGTCGTCCACTGCCTTATGTGGTATTCTATGTAAGAACACAAAAGGAGACCTGAGTCTCCATAAATTTATCTAGCAGTAATTCTTGGAATAATGTTATTTTAGCACCACTAGTCGAGTTGGCACTACATTACATGATAAGTCCAATTAAATGGTCCTACATTCATTCATTTAATATAAATTTAATTGGATTTGACTTGTAATTTAATGCCAACTAGACTCGTGCTCTAAAACAAGTTGTATTAGATAGCACTATTCGTAATTCTTGCCATATATTTGACCAATCAATTATATATGTCAATGCAACATTATTTTCTTGATTCAATAGAATCAAGACCACACCAAAGGTTCCATATTAGTGAAAAAATCTTGTATATGATTTTAAAACCAGACCGGACCGGGAACCGCCAAACCGGACCTTGGTCCGGTCCG
>CAIGRQ010066301.1:0-11581 GCA_903798375.1 Fraxinus sp. D2006-0159 | reverse complement strand
ACTCTTTTATTGTCCATCTAATGTGTGCGGCTAAGCACAATATTTTTAGTTTAACTTGGATGTGATCCGGTTCAATTTGATTCTAAAGAGAATTGAACCAAGTTTTTTTGGCATTTAGTAAGTGGAATCGTCGTGTCCAAATTTAATTATATAATCGAACTATAATTAAATATTTAAACATTTACAAAAACACTTCATTAACTCAATCAATAATATATTAATTCTTAACTCTTACAAAAATTTTCTTGTTATATATAAATTTTTTTACGTTTTAAAAATTTTAGCCCCCCGTACGATGAATTCCTGGCTCCGCCCCTGGGAGTGGAGAAGCCGATGAGAAGATTTTTAGTAGCAATAGGGGGATTTTGAACTGCGTACTGCCCAGTTGAGTTATTTATTGCTTTTCCCTTTTTTTTTTAATCTTCACTTGGGGCGGTCGAAGTGTCGTGCAGTAGATTATGGGAGGGAAACTTTTGTCTTCACTTTCTTTATTGAATTTTGGTATACCTGTCCGACAAAAATGCTTGCAGACTGTGAGATGATCTAATTTTGTTGTTTTGTTTACTTAATTATGTTGATTAATCTGGGTTTTACATACCACATTTCTTAACCTGTTGAACCAGTTCAGGAAGAAGAGCAGAGGAATCCCATGGTATCTAAAGTATCATGCTATGTGATTAATTCTCTGGCAGATATCTATATTTTTAGAAGTTACTAGTTTTTGCCCCGTGCAATGCACGGGTTGTCTTCTATTTAGGGTAATATTAGCGTCTTGGGGATTAAATAGGACTCAGGAATACGTAGAATTTATCTTCATTTGTGAGGATTTGTGAGGTCGAGACAAAGATGTTAGGCTCAAACCGAACTTTCGCCATTTCATTCACCAGATTTGAAGCTGCAACTGATTATCGGCTCGTTGGATGGCCGATCTTCCTCGATTTCTGTACAATCGAAGTATATCCACCATCAGCACTGGGTACAAACTCAGCTCCATAGGAAATGTCCCAGGCTACTACTCTCACCTCCCAAACCAATTGACACTCCTGCCAATCCAAAGAAATTTCGAAAATTAGAATTCAAAAATGAAAATAGATGGTTAATAATAATAGGATTACTTATGCAGGGAAGCTTGTATGAGCAAGTGAAAACCCATAATTCACAACCAATATTCTATTAATTCTAGTTGAGAGAAGAAAAAATATCAATCCATAGTCCACACCACTTGCATGTTTATCAATTAGAGATTAATTGCTGGTAATAAAATATAATGAAAGTAGTAAACATTATGTTTCCTATGATCTTATGCATGAAAACACAACAAACCACACAATCATGAACTCTATTGTTTATTAGGTGAGTGACTTAGAAAACTTTGGGGTGAAAAAACTAACGAAATTAACAACACAATTAGTGCTTGGAGAAAAACCAGCCTCAAATTGAATCAATTGTGTAAATAACAAACTTTTTAAACATTTAAATATGTAGTATATCGGCTAACACGAGATTTCCAAATTTATTTAGAATTTGTTTAGCGGACATGAACTAATCTGTAAAGGTTCTATCTCCAATCGACCAGAACTCGCAAGTGTGTCATAACTTAAATGCTTTAGGTAAAGGTACCACCTAGTAATCTTCCCCTTGTTTACTTCATTTAATAGTGAAAGAACCAATACCTGCATCATTTCACAAACTTACATGCATAAGCATGTACTTTTGCCAAGTAGCAGTAATAAAATCTTTAGAATTTTGTTATGTCAATCTACGATTAAGTTACCTGACTTAAGGGATGAGATGAACAAGTTCAATACTACAAACTGAAATATTGCTTGCTCATGAATGTGCAAACACATTTAATGGCATCAGCTAGAGGACTGATGGTCTTCCTAGCACAAGTGATGCTACTTTTACAGATTTTGATAGAACACATTAAGAATTATGGCCAATAATAGCAAACAACTCAAAAGACACAAGACAAAATACTAAATCAGCTTCAGAGAAATGAGCTTATCATCTCCCTACAATCCCTACCCCCATTACCTGAAAATGCCACCTCTGAAACCAAGACAAAAGACACAATTAGGTATAGAAGCTCAAGAATTCGTAAAATATTAAAAAAAAAAAAAAGTACATAAAAAAAACACGAATGAAAGAGCGATCAGTAGCCAACCTAGTGACATGTTGATGAATGGGAATGGCAGGTTTCTTATTTGCATCAGCATTTTTCCTGAAAATATATATTGTTATGAATTAGAAATAACGAAAACATTAATGTAAAGAAAAAACATCAAAGTGTCGGGTATGAATTTCCAAATTCTAACAAGGCCAGAATCTAACTAAAACAAATTACGAATTAGGATATAAATAAAAACAGCAGGTTGAGTTACTAACCTTAGTCAATCGTGGATTGGTTGTTAGTACATGCTCCAAACCATCATTAGTTATCCTTGGGTACTCCACCAAGCTTAGGCATTGCAGATTTCCTTAATCTTTTTTTCATCTTCAGTAACAACTCTTTTCCTTTACCAGAACCAACTTCCCAACCTACACAGCAGTGTAGCATTGTTAGACATACATAAGCCCCAATAATAGATATCCCCTCCCCTTCCCCCTCCCCCCACACACATATCACAGGATGGGCCCGGCAGCTCATGTAGCCCTGGCAAAGTAGATAAATCCAGAATAAGTACATTATGTTTGCTAAGATACTCAAAATTTGATGTACTTTTACTCCACTGCAAAAGGGTGACCTCAACTTCATTTTGTCTCTAGACCATTTTAAGTTCTAATTTAGTTTGAATCAAGATGTTGTTTCAATGCTCTTAGCCTCTTCACAGTTGTTGAAATACCCTCTACTTGCAGAACTTTGAAAATGAATGCAAGCACAGAATCCTCCCACCACATGGAGTATTTAGCTGACAACCCAAGCTCAAAGGATCTAATACTTCCTTGTTATGACAAATTTCATGTATGTCTGGTAAGAGTCCAATAAATCCCAATTCGTCTCAACACACACACACCCTATATATTACAAGGTACCCTGCAAAAGCCCTGTTCTAAAATTACAATGGCTAAATCACTAACTTAAATTTCTTAGCACAATCATCCAACACAACATAAATCCGGATTCAATCTCAATTTCAAGACTCAATTGCGTAGTCAAAAATAAATAAATTCATCATAAATAATTACTTCTCAAGGTTACCAAACAAATCCCAAATTCACCCAACAAAATCATTCAATCCCCATATTCAAGTTTCTAATCTAAACCATCGATCTCAATTTTAAGATGAGTTCAATGAATCTACACTATCAAACTTCATCCATGAATTAAAAAAATCATTTTCCACATCCCCCTCTAATTTCCTAACACCTATCACCTCTGCATTGCTCCTATTATCATTACTTGTATCCATTTTTCGTCCCTTCAACCCAAAGAGTTTATCATTTCCTAGATTCTCTCTTATATGCATCGTTTTCCCCAATACTGCCTGACCACTTATAGGCACCAATAGAGGTGAAGACTTGATTATAGTCGAAAATCCTAATGGAACATCACTGCTAGAACGTTGATGTCCTTTACACAGAAGAAGACCATCACTACCTTGCCACACATTTTTCCTCGGAAAGGATGGAGTAAGTGGTGGCCCTCGAGTAACATCTGTTCCCTCCATCAAACTATAGTTTGAAGAAGCCAAGGAAAAAGGACTTAATGGGGGCAAGCCATTATTAGTGAAAAACGAGGGTTGAGATAAAGACCTCGAGTGAGAACCCTTTCACATTATAATTCTGACTTATGGGTTCCTTAGAATTAGGCTGAGCCATCAAATCTGCTAAATTCAAAGTAACAAACGAATCACAGAATTAAGTTCCAAAACCAAATGGGTTCATCTAATTTACTTTGTTCTCAAAACTCAACCCAACAAGAGGCCAGAAATGTTATTTACACCATTTATTCTGCTTCTAGAGTTCTAGATTTTTCAGTACTACCGTAGACTATCTGTTTGGGCACTTCAATTTAAATGTCAAAACATCAAATTCAGTTCATTCGCACTGATTTTCACCCCCAAATCTCCTCAGAAAAACCCTAGATTCAAGAAGTAATAAAACATGAGATAAATGCCAGAAGAACTCAATATCTAATCTAAAATTCAGAAATCAGCAAAATGGTATATACCTGATAATGAAAGACTTGAGAAGCTCGTTTTTCACAGTTTTGAGACGGCTATTATTCAGCCAAAGAAGAAATGGGAATTGCCACAAATAAGAGAAGTGGTAGCGATTGTTGGTGGGTTTTTACAAACAAGAATTTTTTTTACCTTTTGCTTGGCAGTGATTTGCTTTGTTTGGAGAGAAATGGGAAAATGTAAATAAGGTATGAGAGAGAGAGAAAAGTTGGGAAATGAAGATATGTTGTAAGATTTTACGTGGTGGACAGGTAAGATTAAGTTTTGAATTCTGTTTCTCTCTAATAAATGCCCAGCTGATTTCAAAATCTCTCTTTTTTCTCTCTCGCTCGAATTACAAATCACCCACTGCAATTTAATTCATTACATACTACGGAACCCCTGATATTATGGTCCTGTGGGCGAGGGTGGAAGTGCCAGAAACTCCATTATCGGCTCTTGGAGGAGGAGGGAAAGGGGAATAAGGTTGGGGGGAGGGAAGAGGAGATATTTTTGAAAAGTAATATGCACAACCAGTTCATGAATAGTTGAAGTGTGAAAAGGAGAGTACAAAAATGAACAGTGAAATGGGTATTCCCTCTTTTAAGAGAGTAGTGATAGTGATTATTTGGGGTTGCCGGGTGGGTTTTTTCCTGGCCGGGTGGATTTCACAATTTTCAGCTGCCACGTAGCATTTTTTGAAATGCGGTGTAACACACTGTGTATCTAGACTGTAAGAGTAGCATTGCTCTTCATTTATATACCTACCGACCAGAACCGTCGTCGACATGCCCAATTCCTTCTCCCATGATTTGTGCCGCAGCTCATTGAAGCTGCTATAACCTTATTACGGCTCGCGAGCTCGTTCTTTATTATGGCTCGTGAGTTTCTTCTTAGCCATAACCTTAGCCACGAAGAAAGCCACCGGGGAGGGTTTAGGCTGCTCTTCTCTTCTGAGGATGGTGACTTGATGTTAGCTAAGTAGACAGAGCTGATATCGCCGGAGCCTAGGCAGTGGAAACGACGGATGGAGTCCCAGCATGGGTCATCGAATGGAGTGGTGGAGGAGTAAAGTTTGCCGACGGTAGAAGAAAGATAGAAGTGGTGGGCAGAGGAAGAGGTCCAAGTGGTGGTTTCAGAGCAAAACTGGTGGAGCTGAGGATGTTTGTGGTGGTGGAGTTGAAGCTCATGCTTTGTAAGTCGTTAGCTATGTCGTCCATCCATGGCTTCACTCTATAGTTTTATAGAGGAGATTGTGAGTTGTAACTAACTATATGGTTGATTTGTGACCAAGTATTGATGGTAGATTGTGATTTAGGATGGGTGAGGTGTTTGGTGTATGTGACTAATTATTTGGTTATTTATGACCTAAAATTTCGATAATTTGTGATTGAAAAATAATTTGAGACCAATTAATTTGATAATATGTGATCAATAAATAAATTGTGACATCTAACTATATAATTGCGATCATTGATTGAATAATCATGATCTTAATATGTTTAATTAATAATTTTTTTTAATTATTTAGTTATCATTTGAGATTTGAGAATTTAAATTTGTTGTCTGAATTTTGAATTGGTCTATACTTTACACACGAGAAATGAATTTTTCCCTAAATATATACCTAAAATTGGGCTTCAATTAATGTTCACTGGTTTATATGCTTAGCCTATCCAGTTAAAAACCAACATCTGTAGGCCCAGTGAAATGACCCAAAGTAATCTCCAGCCTAGTCTAGTTTATATTCCTTTTCCAAGTTCCAGCCGCCGGAGTACACAGCGGCACAACCCACTTTATACCCCGCCCGGCGACTTCAAGCTGACCACTGAGGTTTCCACTGAGGTTTGGATTTTTATTTTTTTATTTTTATTTATTTTTTTCATTTTTACTCTTCTTAATCTTGATAACTTGTGCAACTTGGGGCTTTGATCTTCAGAATATTGAAGTAGAATACATTTTTTTGGGTGGGTTGAAATTGTGAAAAATTGAACCTTTGTTTGGTGGGATGGAATTTTGAAATCTGAATCAAAATTAGAAATGATTACATTAAATTTGAATTGAAACTTCTTTCATAAATTTCTAACCCAATGTCCCAATATAGTGACAGGAAGACTGTGTAATTTGAATTCAAACAAAATTATTTCTAATCCATATTGGAAGACCCAACTGGTTAATGCTAGATGCAGGTCATGGAAGTTTACATTTGGGTTTTCTCTCGGATGATTTAAAATTATGAAAAATCTCCTTCCCACCACAAATGCACTGTACTTAAATCTCCTCGTCCGTTTAAGCTATGATCCAAAGCCAGCACATTTACCGTGCTGCTTGTGTTAGTAGTCTAAGGAGATTGCCTGGCTGGAAGGTTAAATGCTAGAGGCCAACAAATGCAAGAGCAACACAGATTAGAATTATTCCTTTTGTTTAATTACAATCCATTTTAGGCTAATTGTCAACTGTAATATGTTTTAAACTCGGAATATTAGTGTATATTTCATATATCATGAAGAAGAATGCCAATTAATTGTTCAATAGCTGTGATGATGAATACTTGTCTAATTGTTTCCTAATTCTAGGCAACTCAAATGTTATTACAGGATACATTTTTGTAGATAGCTTTGAACAATCAGTTTGAGAACTTTATTTTGTCACTTGTTGATATGTGCATTTGATGTGTTTGAAATTTACGCTTTTGCAGGATTCACAAATCAAGATTCAAGCATGTCATTGTGGTTTCATGAAATTCAATTTTAAAACTTGCAAAAACAAGAGAGCCGGCCAGCTTTGATACTCACTAGTTTGAAACCTCCAATTGGGCCTCTGTACCCAAGTTTGGATACAGATCACATCAACATAAGAGGCCAAATATAAACATAGCCAGCCTGCTGCATAACCCATGAAAAATGTTCGTCATCTACAGAATCTCCCCCCCCCCCCCCCCCCCCCCCTCCCCCTTCTTCATTCTGCAATCAGTACAGGCATACAGAAATTCGCTTGAACAAGCACTAATACGTGCATAATACAGAAGCACACCCACATTATTATACTCATGAACTTGGGAAAGAACTTTATCCTCTCATTCACAAAATCAGCCCATTACAATTTCCAATGCCGCCGTACAATAGTAAAGGTGCGTTTAAAATGGGTGAAAAACCGCTCACTGGACCATATAATCGACGTCCAAACAGACCTTAAGGCTGCATGTCTAATAAAAGATGCTATTACCCGCACTTCCACAGGATACTTAACTGCAAAATCACTTTCTGATTCCCAAAAGCTGTTGGGCCTCACTGTCCCAACTCTACGCTTCATTCGACGGTACCCTACACTGTTCGAGGAGTACCCTCACCCAAAATATCCGTCCTTGCCCTGTTTCAGGCTTACACAGTTGGCTCAAATGCTGCAAGAGAGAGAAATGAGAGTGTTTGAGGAGTGCGAAGGTGATACTGTGGAGAGGCTTTGCAAAGTGCTCATGATGACCCAGAATAAAGTGGTAAATTTCTCCCCCCCCCCCCCCCCCCTCCCCCCCCCCCCTCTTTTTTTCCATTTTGTGTATGCATTGTATTATTCTATTATAACAATGTCTAATTAGAACTGCTAAGAGATTTTATCTTTTGGGGTTTATACAATTTAGTACAATGACTTTTTTTTTCCGTGTTTAGTGTGTTGTCATCATTAGCTGAACTTGGAGAGTTGCAAATATGATTTATTTACAATGTGCCCAGTGAAAATGAAGAATATTGTTTAAAAACATCTGGGTAAAATGTTGCCTTCGACCTTTTATCTTCTGAACTTTCAGTTCATACGTGAATCCTTTTTGTTTTGAAATTATGGTAGTCAAGAAGAAGTAATTGAGAAATGAGAGAAAAAGTTTTGGGATGATCAGGAGGTCATCCTTGACCAAATGGCAAATGGTTCAATACTCCACCACGGTAGAATGAGGCAAGCCTTAGCTCAGTGATTTGCATGAATTAATATTTATGCTTGGATCGCATGTGAACATAGTGAAACAACTTTGGTTGTGACACCATAAAGTCCCTTAAACATTTTTATATAACAAAAGTAACATTTCCGTGTATACTTAATTATGAAACTATATCAGAGAGCAGGAAAATATAGAAAGCTTTGCTTTATTGGTGTTATTAAAGGGAAAAAATACAAGATTTATTTGTTTATTTCTTGGATTTCTAACCACTTATTGTTTTACATGTTTACAGGTGCCTGTACAATCGTTACATTCATTGAAATGGGACCTGGGATTGCCTAATGACTTTGACCGCAATTTAGTTAAAAAGTATCCAGAAAAATTTACAGTTGTTAAGGGGAGAAATGGATTGGACTGTTTGAAACTTGTTCAGTGGCAGGAAGAATTCTCAGTTTCTATGTTACAGAAGATCAACGAGAAGAGCGTACCCTTGAGCACAGATAATGCTAGTAGTATTGGTCTTGTTGGTTATGGGAGATTTAAGAAGGGCAAGGCGGCTTTAGAGTTCCCTATGAGTTTTCCAAGGGGTTATGGAGCACAGAAGAAGGTGAAGGCATGGATGGATGAGTTTCAAAAGTTGCCGTATATTTCACCTTATGAGGATTCAAGGGGAATTGATCCAAATAGTGAGCTTATGGAGAAAAGGGTTGTTGGGGTGCTGCACGAATTTTTGAGCTTGTCTATTTATAAGAAAACTAAAAGGAATTACTTGAGGAGCTTGAGGGAGGATTTGAATCTTCCGCACAAGTTTACTCGAATATTTACAAGGTACCCTGGGATATTCTACCTCTCACTGAAGTGCAAGACAACAACTGTGGCATTGAGAGAAGGGTATCGTAGGGGAAGACTGGTGGACCCTCATCCTCTTGCTCGCTACAGGGATAAGGTTCACTATGTAATGAGAACTGGGTTGGTTTATCGAAGTAAAGCTGCAGATTTTTTACCCCAGCTTGACAATTTGGTTGATAATGCTGAGAATGATAATGCAGAAGAAGAATCTGATGAAGAAGAAATTGAAATGGCTGATGAATGCTATGATTCAGAAGCAGAAGTTGGTTCTGATGACGGTTGACATGATAAAGAAGCAAGAATTTATGGAAAAAGGAAAAGAGTTAACACTCTTGAGGTAAGTGAAGATAACTGTGATGCAATTCATTCTTCATATCTTTGTTTTATTAATCAATGAGGATTGAATAGTTGATAGGTTGTTGGAGCTAGTTTTTAGCCCCACTGCTAATACACTTGAAAATCTGTTGTGTTCTTTTGGAATTTTTCAACTCCATATAATAAGAGCTTTACAAGTAACCCTACTCGCTAAGTAGGTGCAGCCTGTAAGATGGCAACTTCACTTCTAGGAATGAATTGGAACTAGTTTTTTCAATGTAATCAAAGCACCTGGGCGAGCTAGGCTGATAGCCTAGTCTATTTCGTAGGTGACTGGTGACACCAAGATATTAATCTCAATGTTTTTCTCTTCTATTCTCTCTTCCCCATTCTACCTTTTTCCTTTACTTTTGTTACATGTATTTTGTGTAACATAATTCTATTGTGCTGTTAAAAGAATATGTACATTTATTTACAAATGTAATTTTTAGTTCTCATAATGGTAAATAGCGCTCAAAATAAGTGGCAAGTTTCTCTATGGTATAGTAATAGAAGTGAAAATTTAGCTTCAAATCAGGGTCCCATAGGCTTTTGGCCTTAGCGCCTAAGTCTCAGTTGGGTGCCCTTCTGAATGTCAAAAAATTAATACTAGTCATGTGAATCTTGAGTTTCAATTCTAGAAGAGTAGTTCGGATTACATTTTTTTTGGGGAAAAAAATTTCGTGTAGAAATGTTCGCATTGCTATCTGATTTTCCTACAACATTTATTTTGTTGACGACATTCTTCTCCAGGAACATAAGTTTGTGAAGCCAATGCCCTGAGCATTCTTAGTGAAACAATAAAATATAAATTCTCGTGACACTGATTTTGAACTATTTCAAAATAATCGGGGTATTCAAGAGAAGAAAATTGAAGAACAAGAACTAGTCAAGAAACATTTATAAGCAGCTTGTTCGATTTTGATGGTGGAATGGAAGGTGAGGATATGACAGCCATCTCGAATGACTTCAGAGCTCGTTTTAGTTTTTAGGCTTATTATGAACAGGGGCGGACCCACTGGGCCCTTAATTTTTTACCTTGGGAAAAAAAAAGCCCACCCAACTGCCCAGCCCAAGTCTTTTAACAATTTTGAAAGAAACCTAACCTTCCTTTTCCCTTTCCCCCTTCCCCGAATCCCCAATCCCTTCCCTTTCCCGCCCAATTCCCTTAATCCCTTCCCTTTCCAAATTTCCAATAACAGATTTACCGAGAGATGGGGATCTTCAACAAACCAAGGCTTTAATGGAATTGGTTCTTTGGCGAGCAGCTGATTTCTTCTCACCTATTGGCTATAGCGGTATTGCCCATGTATAGTTCAATGTAGAAGCTGTGAAAATTTGTCTAGTTTACTACATATTGGTGGTTGTACCTCCAGATAATTATGATGTAGATAGCATCGTAACCAGCTCTATGCCTTGTTAAAGTTACAAAATAATGTCCTTATTTTCTGTATTGTGGATCGTTCTAGGATAAAGTGTATGTTCTCACATTTAACGATGTGCTTTCTTGGTGGTCTGTTTAATGCGTGAAGCTCGAGGACAATAGAATGTAATGTTGGCTTGCATTTAGAATTAGTTTCGTATTCTTGTGAATCGTGTGATGTTATTACTATGTAGGACGTAAAAGTGAAGTTCGTTAGCTGATTTGTAGGACAAGGAACCAAGTTTGAGAAAGCATTGATTAAGGCAGCGATTTGTTACTAGATTGCAGGCTATCTTGATTAAGATAATGAGATGTGGAGAATCTTTCATTTTAAGCAGTACATTTCAATGAAAATTCCACAAAGTGGCTTTTCTAGGTTCACCCGAGCTTGGCTTCTTTTGCAAAAATTTACATTTCCAGCCTAGTTTAGAAGTTACATTTAAGCTAGCAAAACTTGCTCTTAACTGCAGAATTGGTCGAACTACTTGGCAGATTAACTTTTTGCCTTGACTTATGCCTGGCTTTTTTGTTTTCTTTTTGTTATGGAACTGATATTGTTCACAGATTGAGCTGTTTGATGTGTAAAATGATAATTTTATCATAACTTTACAAGCCATACTTGCAGTGAGAAGAATTAGGGCATTCCATTTGAGTTCCAGATAAGTCTGAGCTATTGAGTTTATATACCTGTCTTGAGTCTTCTGTAGTGTTTTTAAAACTGATCTTCATCTCCTAATTACTTTTATGATGGATATGTTTCTTAAATGTATGCTGATTTTTCTCTTGAACATTGAGATTTCACTGTTGGTATATTTATGCATTTTTTGTTTGATTTGTAGGAACATATGTTGAGATATTTTAAACGAA
>CAIGRQ010066242.1:0-12715 GCA_903798375.1 Fraxinus sp. D2006-0159 | reverse complement strand
ATAATCAATGTTACTATGTAATGGATGGGAATTTTGTACTTCTCATTTTGTAATAGACGAATACATTTGCAGTTTTATGAATGTTCATTTCATGATTCATGTTTATGTGGTTGTTAAATCTGATTTTCATAAATTATGCCTATTGCATTTTATCGGTTATTTAGAATTCGCATACGGATCCTTCTTTTGAGGTCACGTATATTTATTTTCAAGTCACGTATCAAGTATTTTTTCCAAGTCTCGGCTTCTTATACTTAAGTCCATATGAAAAAAGAGTACTTATTATCCTACCATAAATAAAAGAATATCTTTCCCATTATTGTTCATAAACCACGAGCCGAGCCGAATAGCTTTTTGGCTCGACTCGGTTAAGCCGGTTTTTTTTTTTTTTTTTTCAGTATCCGCGAGCCGAGTCAAACTCGACTAAGCCGTCTACGTCGATTTTTTTTTTTTTTATTCAGTATTTTATAATCAATGTTACTATGTAATGGAAGGGAATTTTGTACTTCTCATTTTGTAATAGAGGAATACGTTTGCAGTTTTATGAATGTTCATTTCATGATTCATGTTTATGTGGTTGTTAAATCTGATTTTCATAAATTATGCCTATTGCATTTTATTGGTTATTTAGAATTCGTATACAGATCCTTCTTTTGAGGTCACGTATATTTATTTTCAAGTCACGTATCAAGTATTTTGTACAAGTCTCGGCTTCTTATTCTTAAGTCCATATGAAAAAAGAGTACTTATTATCCTACCATAAATAAAAGAATATCTGTTCCATTACTGTTCATAAGCCGCGAGCCGAATAACTGTTTGGCTCGACTCGGTTAAGCCGGGTTTTTTTTTTCCAGTATCCGCGAGCCGAGTCGAACTCGACTAAGCCGTCTACGTCGATTTTTTTTTTATTCAATATTTTAAGTTACAAATATGCGTTTTAAACGATTTAAAATTTGTTGGAAATGTTGAAGTGCGGCCATGACAAATATATGATCGATAAATTTTAAATATAAAAAATAATTTTATATTAATTGTGAAACCTAAAGTCGTGATCGTTTATGTTTCTTTTTAATCTCAACCTCATTCCAATGTCCTTTTTTTTAACTTTATTTTTCTTACAACGTTTGATTCGATATTTCACGATATGAGTATCCATTTGGATTGATTTAAATTTAAAAAAAACCTTAAAATGTGATAATAATAAATATATTGTCGATTAAGTTTGTATATATAAATTATCTTAAATTATTAAACGTAAAATCATAATCTTTAATTTTTCTTTTCTACCCACCCTCAAAAAATTTAAAATGTGATTTGCAAAGTCTGTAAAGGTTTGTACTTCAAGAAAATTGAGGAAAAAAGAAGAAACAATAATATCTTGGTAGTTTGTTAGTGTATGATGTTTTTAAATTTGAATTGATTTATATTAGTTGTTTATGATGAATAATTTTCCCTTTTATTTCTAACTTCCTTTTTTTTTATTTGTTTATTTTTCGTTGTATCTTTTTAGGTTTTCTATTGAAGAAGTTTTGTTAAATTCTCCAAAAATAATAAAAAATCAATCAACGCTATTATGTAGCCAACTATACTACGACACGTGCCACTGACTAATATTGTATAGAAGTCACTGTTTATTTCATTCAAGTCGTAGATCATCTTTCGAAGTCACATGACAATGTTTTCATGTCACATATAATTAATATGAAGTCGCGGGTTGTTATTGTCGATTTACATTTCATTTTGTTCTAATATTGGCTCATTTTCTGCTAGTCACATATCACATATAGTTTTTAGGTCACAACTCATATTCTGTATCACATGTCACAATTTTTCAAGTCACGTGTCATCTTTTGAAATCACGTGACATTGTATATAAGTCAAAGAACTGTAATTTGGTGTTACATGCCTATTTTTTGAGAAGTCACGTATCTAGTACTGTCTACATGTCACGTATCATTAATTAATAGTCACAGTTCATTATTCTCACGTCACACATCAAGCATTAATTAATGTATACGTGTTACATATTATTTCCAAGTCAAAGTTGAAGTCACAGACAACAGATTATTGTGAATAGGTCATAGAACAAAATTATAGAGGTCAAAAAATACAGATTTATGTCTAGAATAAATATTCGCCTTCTCATGTGATTAATGATAGATTACATTCATTCAATATTATGTCACAGATCTGTTCTCAAAGCTACAGATTACATGTGCTCACATTTTGTTGTACATTGGTACCAAGGCACATCTTCATGTTTACAAGTCACATATACAATTCCATATTTTACCTATCTTGTTGAATAGATAAGAGTTAACTAGTTTCAATTCATTCACTCATTTGTACAATTTACAGATAAACATCTCAAATCACATTTTGAATGAATATTATTTAAACAAAAAAAAACATCGAAAATAAATATTATAACTACGGACAATGTGTATCATCAATCGACATCATGTTATTTTCGTTATAACTATGATTTGTTTAGACTTAACAGAACCAAACTGTTGCATATCTTACGGTTGTGACCACGTGCCCATTTTTGTCGATTTTCACAAAAAAAAATGTCAATTAGAAATACCAATGTAATTCAAAATTAATGCATGTCACAAATTCGCAACACATGCTACATAATGAAGTAATGTGTGTAACACTACCTTTATAAAAATGTCACAATATGAAATATACTGGTCACAGTTTCCTATTACAAATCACATAAATAAGACTATTGGTCACCATCATTTTATAGAGTACCTTCAATCAAATACTTTATATGTAAGTCACAGTACAAATACAGGATCATATATATTGAATACAGGTCACATAAAATTACGCATTTCCAAAAATTCAACATCGTGTGCAAACAATCAATTACACGAACTTTTCAAATATCACAATTACAAATACAATTCACATGTAACCCTAAATTTCGAACAAATGTATGGCATACCAATTTGGTTTGGATGATGGTTCAATATCATTCACAATGACTATCGAAGGTTCAACACTGACTGAGATTTTCAAAAATTGCAAACTGTCGAATTGAACGTTAAATCATGTACCAATTGTGACTCCGACAGCGTTCAGATACAAAATTGTATCATTTGGATAACAATTCAATTCAGCAAATCTGCAATTTTATCCTCAATCATCAATAAATATTGATTTGTGGTGATATTCTTCAATGTCTGACCTGGAACCTCATATTATTATCAATTTCTGAGATATCGACAACGGTAGATTATAATTGGATATATACAAATATATAGAGGGTTCTCTGAGTTTTGAAATTGTAATCTTATTATTTTAAAACTGAAATATAGTATAGTTAATGTCTGGATTATTTATTTCTCCCTTCCGAAAAAATGCAGTTTTCGTTTTTTTTTATCTGTAAATTAACATTAACATGGTTGGAATACAAAGAATTTTTACTTATTTTTTAATGCGTCCATTGAGTATCACAAGGGATTCATTGTGAAAGGTTGATTGGATTTTCAAATTATAGAAAAGAAAATGAAATTATCTTGATAAGGAGCGATTTAAATGATATATATCACGTAAATTTTCATGTATGCTTGTCACATGTAAAATTATATAAATCATCAATAATATATATGTGAAATATTGGATCATCACAGCTTGTTAATATGACCACACCGTTATCCCGAACCAAAACATCGTGGTACTCATGTTGCCCACATAAGAATTTCCCAAATAAATGAAAAAGAAAAAATATGGATGAAGTTATTTTTAGTAAGATATTCCACACTCGAGAACATTGATGCATTGCTTTGAACATTACATCAAAGTTCATCGATGTGGTGAACATGGGATGCAAATATGAAGAGGTGAAGAATAAAGTTATATTTGGAATGTATTTATTTGTTTGTAAAAGTGAAATATGAAAGAAAAAATAGTTTATTGTTATTGTTATTGTTATACAATTTTTTATATGTATATACTTGAAAATATTTTGTTACTATCTCATTGTTGTTTGAGAATGATAGTTGTCGATGGTTGTCTAATCAAAGAACATATGAAAAAAAATGCCAATCTCCATAGAATGTTATCGAGTTAATAAAGAACATCTTCAACAATGTACACATTCTTGATCATGAATTATTTAAAATTTACTTTCCACGAAAGATTAAGTTAATATGTGATTAAATTTATTCGTTGTAATTTGTATTTCATCTTAGAAAAACAATCAAACACGATTATAACATATTTTTACGAAATTTCTTGATTCGTACTCTTTCTTAAAAATTGACAAAACATTTATTTGACTTCAAATAATTGAAGAAAAATGCCAAATTTGATTACGTAATGTGAACACACATTTAACTGAAGTTTTGTAACAAGGTTTACTCAAGAATATTACTTGAGTGCAACTTTCACCTTTCTAGAAATAAAGAGTAAATCAATATCTACTTGTGATCCTTGAAAATTTTCTTTAATCGCCGAATTTTCCACACGCTCGTCACGCTCAAGAAGTCCCTTCCGGATTCCTCTTCTTTCGTGTCTTATACGTACATATAACAAATACATATACCTTCCTCACATATGAATGAAGGATATTCATATCGGGTTAATAGTTTGCTGGCTAGTTGGGCGTTGAGATAGGTTGAAAAAGTAGAAATCATGGAGAAGGATCAAGAATGTATATCCTACATAACCCAGCAACAGGCTGTGGAAATTGATGAACTACTCATGGGCCCATTGGGATTCAGCGTCGATCAGCTCATGGTTAGTCAATTTTTGAATTTGTATAGTTTGATGGGTTTTTGTCTTTTTATCTAACTTTCCATTTTTAGCTTGATTAGTTGAATTACTTGAACTTCATATGTAATAGCTTGACGTGCTTTTGAGTGCAGGAACTGGCTGGACTGAGTGTTGCATCTGCAATAGCAGAGGTGAGTGTTTGGCTGCATACAATTTGCAATTACTTTCTTTATTTCTACTGAGTAAATGAAATTATGTAGAAATCAGTATTTCTTTGAGGTTGTGTATATCTGTAGTTATTTAATGAATAATTTTCCTTATCCAAAAAAAAAAAGAAAGTGTATCTGTATAATCTGTAGTCTCATGGTGGAAAATTTTCTTCTGTTGTTTAGAGCTTGTCATTTGAACTCTTGAGCTATGTATATACAAACAAGTTGAGGAATTGCGATTCATGAAATTGAATTTTGTGTGGGAAATACAATCATAAATGACATGTAAAATATAGCTCAGAAGTAAATAGCTAAACAAGTAGGTTGGTGTTCGTATACACCTCCCTCTTCGAGAAAAAATTATGCTCTTTGCAAGTGGGTTAACTTGAGAAATTCGTGCAATAGAAATCATAAGACTTGTCGGCTCAAGGATACAACCCAATCAAATGTTATTTAGATGAATATACGTTGAGCTCAAATTAATTGTTTCATTGTAGTGGAAATTCATCCTCTCGCTGTAGTTGAAACACTTCTTTAAGGCCAAATGAAAATTGTATTAATGAAATATCATCAAGCACAAGTGACAATATGACTTCACAGAATATGGTGACCAACTTTATCCACGAGTCAAGCGCTATTATTTAGGTTGTACATTATGAATTATAAAATTTATAAACTAATTGATAACCTCAGGGCCTTGCATATTTTCTCAACAAAAAGGTAATATTGACAGCATAGAACAACATTCATTTACGTATGCAGAAACATGTACCAACAAATAGATATATATGTAGTCTTAAGGGCACTTTTTCCACGCTTGTAACTACTGAAAGTAGAACTAGCATAAACTGCAGTCATCACCTATTTCAATGTGCTAGCTTTCTTGCTAAGGTTTGTCTGGTGACTAACCTTTCAAAGCAAATTAAGGAGAAGACAAATGTCAGAGGTGTGAATTTTGAGCTATCTCTTGGACTAAGTTTTACCAATTATGGCAGGTCTACAGGTCAACTGAATATAACCGTGTACTTGTCATTTGCGGTCCTGGAAATAATGGTGGTGACGGTCTTGTAGCTGCTCGTCATTTACATCACTTTGGATATAAACCATACATATGTTATCCCAAACGTACTCCTAAACCTCTTTACACTGGTCTGGTCACTCAGGTATTTAGTGAGAATCATGTTCATGTTCATGTACCATGATCATAAACGCACCTTGGAAGTGCTTATTCTTGAGTAATTTTGCAGCTTGAGTCATTGTCAGTTCCTTTTCTGCCTGTAGAAGGTCTGACTCAGGAGTTATCAAATGACTTTGACATTCTAGTAGATGCAATGTTTGGCTTCTCGTTCAATGGTAACTTTTATTCAGTTTCCAAAAGTTTAACCTTATCAAAGCATGCTGATAAGGTATATCCCATTGGGATCATTTTCATTTTATCTGTAAATTTTTAAGTATTATGCGTCGTACTTTGCTAGGTATGCCAAGGCCACCTTTTGATGGTTTGATACATGGCTTGGTGTCTGCAAGAAAACACAATCAAATGTTTCAGAGATCACCTGTCCTTGTTTCTGTGGATATACCTTCTGGTTGGCATGTTGAAAAAGGAGACGTCAATAGCGAAGGCATTAAACCTGACATGCTGGTAAAGTTTTTCTGATGAAGTATCATGTCCCAGTGAACTTATTTTTGTGGATAACGCTACTTGATAACTTCTTATATAAAGTGACCGTAAATTATTGTACATAGGTTTCTTTGACAGCTCCTAAGCTGTGTGCTAAAATGTTTTGTGGTCTGCACCACTTTTTGGGTGGAAGATTTGTGCCTCCATCTATTGTGGACAAATTTAAGCTTCAATTTCCACCATACCCTGGCACTTCTATGTGTGTCCGAATCGGAAAACCTCCTCAAGCTGATGTACAAGCGCAGATTTATCCTGGAAATGAAGAGAAGCATGGGGAGGCTGATCCCTTTGTTCAGGTATGGACGATAAACTATTACTTATTGTCTATTGATTAGTGATAGTCGTGAGGAACTTACTAAACCATGGTTGTGGAATTATTTTGGGTTTCTTAACACTATGTATACTATGAATTCATTTGAGTCTTCTGATTATTCACCATTGTGCCATAAGACTATAAGAGCATTGCTTAATTTGCAGTTCCAGAAATGGTTCGATGATGCGGTGGCAGCAGGCTTGAAGGAACCAAATTCTATGGCCCTGTCAACTGCCAGCAAAGATGGAAAGCCGTACGTTTCTTCTTGTATTTTATCAGTAATAATTGGACATTGACAGGCTTAACTATATTATTATTCTTGGAAGTTTCTCAAGCATCTTGACTGAATATGCACTGTAGAATACTTCTATCTTTTCTGGAGTTTTAGATGGAACCATGATTGTTGAATCTGAAGCATGTTGTCCATTAAACAAATAATCTATCTTGTAATACTCTTGGGTGCACGAATTTGTTCTTCCTAAGAGCCAAAAGTGCCTAAATGCCACAACACTGAATCAGTATGTACTACAGAATATTTCCCTTTCTATCAATGTAAATGTGTGTGTGCATGTTTTCTTATTGCCGGTGTGGGGGTGGCATCATAATTGGCTGTATTTTGTTATGTTTATCAAGCAAAGTGAAGAACTGTTCTTCGAACAGCGCCCATTATTTTTTGTGTTAAAACACTGCTAAAACCCAACATATGCTGTTGTTCCACTTTGGTCACTGACCTTTTCTTGTTTCATGTTAGTCTGTAGACTTTCGTATTTATTTCAAATTAAGCACTCGTTCTTCCTCTGTCTACTTAATTAACAAGAATTCTGACGTGGCTTGAGAAATCTATTGTGCATTATTTTTATAGTCCAACTTTGTGAAAAAGGCATCTTGTTAGATACTCGTGCTTTCTTTTTGAGTCTTTTGTAAAAGCACATCCCATCCAACAGTACCTTTTTTGCCTCGCTGGACAATAAAAACGATTTACTAACAGAATTTCCATGCCAGATCTAATTCCTGTTGGCCACAACTCCATTATCGTTAATTTAGCAGGATAGAGCATCTAAATAGAAAAAAAAAAATGAAAGTTCAGTTTCTAACTTGGAACAAGAAATTATTTGATTGACCAAAATGATACAACGCCGTGAGGGATGAACAGGGTTTTTAGCCCATTGTTATTTATGTGGATGTTGTGCACTGTGAACTAATTTTATACCTTAACAACATATACGATCTTACTTGACTGTGTTGTACTTTGTGTTGTTTTTACAGTTCTTCACGAATGGTCCAATTAAAAGGCATCCATGGAGAAGGATTTGTCTGGTTAGTTCTTTAGGACTTTACTCATTGAAAATGAGAAGGCCAAAGCAAAAATTAATTCTTTGTTTATCTGAGAGGGAGAGAGGGTGAATGAAGTGTTACTATGTGATGAAATGACTAAAAACAGTTGGAAAGTGTTTGTCCACCAGAAAAGGTGTTGCTTCTTTTTTCTATTTGTTGAACAGGTGTTCTTATATTACATTTTGCAGGTGCAGCAATTATGGTAGTCGAAAAGCTCAAGAAATATCTGAAAATCCTCATGCATCGCTTCTTTTCTACTGGAGTGGTTTAAATCGCCAGGTAAAATGTTATTTCTACTCTAATGCATCCATGCACTTTAAGATGTCAGATCTATTCTCAGTGTATTTATGTTTTCATTTAAAGGAAAATCTTGAAAAACAAATGGTGAAATTTAAGGCTAGCTTGTAGATAAGACCTTACTAGATGTTAATTCGAGTTCCAGGTAAGAGTAGAAGGTTTTGTGCAGAAAGTTTCTGATGAAGAATCCGAGCAGTACTTTCGTAGTCGTCCACGAGAGATTCAGATTGGCCCGGCAGTTAGCAAGCAGGTTTATCTCTTATTTTTCCATTCAGACCCTATTTTGTTGTGCAATAGCTCTGGACAAGAAACTGAGCTTGAATTCTTGATTGTTTATCTTCAGAGCATTGTAATTCCTGGACGGCAGTTTCTCCATCAAAAATACAAGGAATTAGAAGAGAAGTACTCTGATGGGTCAGTATTTCGGTCTTTGGGCTAAAAAGTTTACTTAAAGTTGAATAAGCTACAAAATAAGTAATTTTTTATTGACCAAAATTGAAAATAAATTGTTTATTTTGACAGTAAAGTAAGAATTACAAAATAAGTAATTGATTTTTACTTAAAATAAAGAAAAAAGTAATTTTTCAAACATGTTTAACTTAAAAGTTACTTAAATTTACTATTTTAAACTTATCGAAACATTATTCATCTCATATGTGAGCGGTTATGTCTATTGATGCATGCAGATTGTTCAAATTAAACTCGCCTATAAGTATATGCACATGTTTTTCTTGTACAACTATTTTGTGCTGAAGTAATTTTTACTGTCATCAATTGTATGGTGTATTCTGAATATTTTTTGACCACCCCCTACATCCAAGTATACTATTTAAGATATTTCATTTCTGCTATTTTCAGAAGTATGATTCCCAGACCTAAACATTGGGGAGGATACAGACTCATACCAGAGTGTTTTGAGTTTTGGCAAGGAGATGAATCACGAGTACACCTAAGGTAGTTCTTTTTTTCCAATGTAAAATAGGGTGATTCTCGGTCTTGTTTATCTAAAGCCATAATCCTAAACTATCATCTTCTTAAGTCCTGAGAGTTCATTATCTACTCTCTGTAAATAGCTAGGATTGTCATTAATAGGTGTTTAGGACTAAATTTAAATAGATTACTGTGCTCATTTTAACAATTTAAACTTTTAGATGAGGTGACGCAACTTGGTATTGGAGCCAAGGAATGACTTGGGTTCAAGTCTTGTTGTCATTCATTCATGAAAATTGTGCACGTGTCATACTTTTGATTGAGAAAATGCATGTAGCCTGCACACAAGGGGGCAAAATTTAAATGAATACATTTGGCGAGTTCCAAGTTGGTTTATTCAACAAAGTGAAAATAGTCCAACATCTTGGAGACATGTCTACGTACAACAAAAAATGAATGAGAAAACAAATTGAGCAACGAGCCTATGGCTTAACAAACATTCTTGATCGTGTGGAAGATTAGACTTGCTCTCTGTATACTCCAATGATCTCCAAATCCAGCAACAGAGATATTGGAGTGTGGTTTGTAGGCACTATAATTTCCAGTTATCTTTTGTGTTCCAAACTTTCATCCATTTTGCAGCATTAGTCCTGATGCTACTCTAAATCCTCGTCATAATCTGTATTTCTAGACCGTTTTCATCTCTCTCTCTTTTTGAGATCTAACTTCGAGCCCAACTCCTGCAACTGAGAACCCAGTTTTGGGCAGAATTGGTCATTCTTTTGCTTTGGTGTTGTAATGGCCATGAGAGTTCAATGATGTTTTTTAGAAAACAGAGAGAGCTTGGAGCACTCATGAGAATTATGTGTTAAATAAATATGTGACAGTATGCAGATATGGAAATTTATTTGTTATTGTTATTATATGATTGACAGGTTGCGCTATGCTGCCGAAGAAATTGGTGGAAAAATAGTGTGGAGAAGAATTGTTAAATAGTGGAGACATCCTTGAACAGGAATTTTGTGTAGTTATTGTACTTGGTATACGTTGAAGCTTAAATGTGTATGAAGCCTGTCAACAGTGGAGAAACGTGCAATAAACTATTTTCTACATATGAAGTCTCTCAAGTTGAACACAAACCAAGTGATAATTGTGACATTGAGGTAAAAAAATATTTACATAATCTCCTCCTATGCTACATTTACATTGTGTAATTCCTCGTCTGATAGAAACTCCCATCATTGTCGCTATGTTGTCTTACCTTCGATAGTTCCTAAACTTGCATTCTGTTTACTTCAAAGCTTCGCGGGCATATCCATGTACAGATACAAATCCCCATTGCTGTCACTAGGCCATCTTCTGTTTAGTAGTTCCACTCGATTTCTTCAACCTTTACGGGCACGATCACACCAAAACCCTCGTTGCATTGTTAGCATCTGAAGTGACGAGATTTCACAAAGTTGATCGCTGCGATATCCCTAGCTGCATTCTACGATTATCTCACGTTAAGTCTCTCACATGTTCGCTAAGAAGACTCTTGACGGGGAACTTGTAACGTTCTCTTTGATGAGAAGGATATGACTTTGCCATTGTTGAAAGAAACTATCTGCCACGAACAAACACAAAGCAAAGGATGTGCACAGTACCTTCACTACAGAAAATCGAAATCTTTGTCCCAAGTGCTGGACTAATGCTGCATCATCCTCCGCAGCTGCCATCACATGACTAATTATTATCATCACTCTTAGCAATATAAAAAAGAAAATGTTGGAACAAAATTAAATATTATTCACAGCATCCATCTGATATAAACCAACGTCACAAAGTTCCAATAAAACATTTAATCTTGTTGATATCCTCTTTTATGGAATTCTTTAAAAGGATTATGATCTATAACCATCGCAAGTAGTTGTATTATTTTAATGATTTATGTTGAGACTTGTGCTCAGCCAAATGCACTTACACTGCAACATACCCGGTTTTATCTTTCCAAACACTGATTAAAATAAGATAAGTTAGTCTTTCCTTCTCAAAAAACAGACTTGCTACATGTACATCTTGGCTTATCGAATTTACACTCGACACAATTTCACATCATCTTTCACATCTTACACATTTAATTCAACCATTATAACACTTCCACATCATCAATCTGTCAACCGACGCGTCAACCAAGTTGTACAAATAGCTTAATTCCTCAAAAAAATGGACAATTTTTGATTCTCTACACATCCATGATGACTACAGCATTACCACCAAACAATGTGGATACTCTCTCTCTCTCTCTCTCTCTCACACACACACACACACATTTCCTTTTATGCAGATCAGTTAACATTACCCATTAATCATTTAAAACTTGAATCAGTAAAAGAGGTTTGTCTTACTCAAATGCAAGCAAGAACATAGTTTTACACTCAGTCTAAGAACAAAATATTCACCGATTTTCCATCATACATAAAAGTGCAATTTTCAAGCATTGGAAATTGGAAAGACAGAATGGAGAATTTTTTAGTTGTGCATTCCAGCAGGACACATTGAAAACCATTCGACCTCATCAGGCACTGAACAGCTTCCATGAAGTGCCGGAAAGTCAGTCTGACTTTTCTTTACTACTATGTCTATTGATGGCTTGAGTTGACCATATCAACCAGTAAGACACAGAAGGGAAAAAAACTGTATTTCCACACTTTTCTTCTCTCGGTACACAATTATACCAGTTATATGGTAAGGCGAATTGCGACGTCTTATGTTATCCCTCCCTGAATATAGCATGTCTCAGTAGTTCCTATTTTATAATTTTTTAGGTAAAACATTACTAAACGGGGCTTCAATGGTCTGTAATTGGCATGTGCCCAGCAAAGTGACAAAAAATTTAAAAATAAAATAAAATAATAATAATAAAATGAACAGTGTTAATGCAGATAATATCCTTCTTGCCCCGATTAAGGAGAAAATGCCTAGATGTCCAGAAAAGTGAACTACAGCACAAAAAAGGAGCATGTGATCTTATAAACAAACAAGAAAAGCCAGTACCAGGAACTAGATAAATTAGGGACATCTGAACATGATTACACTATGAACCAACTTTTTTGAGAATGAGAATGAAAAATATAGTCGTTATTGGGGTCCACACAAGAGATAGAAAATTTGAATTTAAATGTTAATGTGATGGATAACGATCATATTTTTCATTTTAAGGAGAAAAAAATATGGCTTAAA
>CAIGRQ010066237.1:0-17766 GCA_903798375.1 Fraxinus sp. D2006-0159 | reverse complement strand
TTTTTTTTTTTTTTTTTTTTTTTGTTGAAGAGTTGAAGTTCATTTCTTGTAATGGAGTTTGTCTCTAGGTGGAAAATATTTAAAATTCACTCATTGCAGTGGAATTCATGTCAAGGTGAAATTTGTTAGAATTAGGGTATGACATGAATTCTACTTTAAAGATGATTGAGAATTTTAATTAAGGTCAACATTAGGAGAATTCTATTTGTTGGAATGCTTTTGGAATTCTATTCGAGATCTATTTGGCATATTCTAGTTGAAATTTTATTTGAAAGCCCTATTGGGAATTGGAATTTGTGTTGGATTTGAAATAATCAAGATATTGACGAAGAAATGAAGAAAAACCTGAGAATTTTAATTAATTTCAGCAACCTGCCCCCACATAGAGTGTCGGCTCCACCCATTCTGCCTATGCGTCGTTTTGGCCTTCAAATTCATTTGCAATAGGTTTTTTGCATTATATTTTATCTATAACTCTACTTTTAGGATTTCATATATCTCCTATATATAGTTAGCTCTTCATTACATCTTATATTAAGTTAGACAAATAAAAATATAAAATCATTGTAATTCTTTCTCCATATTTTAGTGAAATCTCAATTCCTCTTCTAATTATTTTATTATTAAGTTTGTGATCAATTATTTCATATTGTGTAATATTATTGTCCCGCTTATCACAACAAATTGGTATCGGAACTATTCGATATTTTCTTCATTGTTTATAACAATAAGCATAAAAATTGCTTGTAAGAAACTCAACCATCAAATTTCGAAAGATTGACTAATTATACTTCGATGCTCAAGTTTAGAATTGTAGCTTGAAGAAAAAAGTTCATACATAATTCTAGTAAGGGTAATTAGCACAATAATCCTCTAACCTTTGTTTGTTTTGTAAAATATTCCATAACCTTTCATTTTTTGCGCAAAATTCTCCTAAATCCTGCAAACGATGCGAAAACCCCCCCTTATCTCCACATCATGAGTCAATTTCTCTGTTAAAATGAATTTTGAGGTCAAAATCAATAAAAACATCAAGGGTATTTTGGTCTCATCATTGCCACACTCAAAGTTTATCAGAAACAAAAATTTCTTGAGTGGTTTTCATTTTGAAATATGAAAATGAAAGAAATTTGAAGCTAATTTATACAAAGAAATTGGATTTGCTTGCAATAAAGAAACTGAGTGAAGAAGAAAAAATTGGATGAACTTGAATTTAATTTCAGAGATACATAGAAATTGCTTGTTTTATTTTTCATTTCCCCATTTTAGATGAATGAGCTTGATTCTTCTAGAGCTTAATGAAAGTGAAATTGGGTTTGAAATTGGTATGATTTCATTTCCCCATTTCCAATCTGGTTTTGCTATTGGTTTGAAAATGGGATGTGTATCTGAATTGAAGAAGAAGACTTCTTCAAATGTTCATGTGCAAATCAACCTTGTAATTGGTAAACATTGTGGAATACAACCTTAGAATTGGTAAACTTTATGGAATACAACCTGAAATAGGTAAACTTTTCTCAAATCACAGAACAAAAAACCAACAACATAAGAAACAATCAAAACACCAATTTTTTTAATCTAAACCATCGAACCCTTACTTCACCAAACAACAAAAATCAGCACTAATTAGCCCCTGTTTGGGCCACATTCTTTTTTTCATTCTCATTCTTCTACTCATTTTCAACCACACATTCTCCAATAAAATAATATTTTCCATCACATCAATAATCTTTCCTTCTTTTTCAACCACACATTTTCCATCAATCTATTATTTTAGAATACATTCTTCCAAAATAATGTGGCTCAAACACTCCTTTAAAATACAAAAATGCCCTTAAGTAAACAATACAATTATTCTACTCATTTTCAAACATACATTTTTCAATAAAATAATATTTTCCATCACATCAATAACTTTTCCTTCTTTTTCAACCACATATTCCCCATCACATCAACCAAAAAAATGCTTTCTTTTGAAAATAATGTGCACCAAACGGGGGCTAAAATAGCAAACTTTAACCAACAGTAACTGTATGGAGGGAAAAAAATTCAACATTATCAATAACCAAGTTATTTTACAAATAAATGTCATACATCCACTTATTTGTCTAAATATCGACTAAAAACTTTAAATATTCAACTTATCTATGCGAAATTTTCAATACAATAGCGTGTAGACTTTTCTTATATACAAAAAAGTGTAGTTATTTTTTTATTTTTTTTTATGATTTTGGATTTTTCGGTGGATTATTAGGGTTTCTATGTAGATTTCTCTATCAGGGTCCTCTCTCACTCTCTCTTAAACAAACACGATCTTAAGTAAATATGTAGAGATGATGAGACAAAAATTCCCTTGATTTTTTTGAATTAATTTTGGCCTTCAAAATCCATTTTAACCGATAAATTGTCAGATCTGGACGGTAGGGGATTTTTTGCAACGTTTGGGGATTTAGAAGGATTTTGCATTAGAATGAAAGGTTAGGAATGTGTTGCACAAAATAGCCAAAGCTTAAGGGTATTGTGCCAATTACCCATCCAATACATATACATATGGTAACTATGGCTATGGTGACAAAACGTTCAAATATGCTGATATACTTATTATATAATACTAACTTACATTTTAACCACTTATTTAGCTCAATTTTAATTTTAATAGTTTTCCAACATTAACCTTGTATTACAATCGCGATTAATGATAGCTAGCATCTACAATTGTAAGATTCAACTCCCTTCGCAAGTTAGTATGAAAATCCCACATTAAAAAATCTGGATTGGCAAAAAGCAATCTTTCAAAAAAACCTTTCTTCCATCCTGTGGTTGTCTGATCCAAGGGGATCAGGTGTCGGTGGGAAGGTCAGTTAGATCTCCTCGTGTGTCAAACATGAAGATGTAGGCATATTCAAAAGAATAAAAAATAAATTCTTTTTATTTTTTGTGAATATTTTTAATATAACAAATACAATATCCTTAGTGCAACAAAAACAAGCATGATGTTGATATGTTGAGTGGTCATGTTCTCACCAAATTGAGCCCCTCACATGGTCTTTCATTTATTGGATATGTCTAGCCATGAATAGTAATAAATGTTATTCAAAATATACAGGTAGTGTACATGTGGGATGATAAAGATGTCCATAGATAGGACATACTACTAAGAACTCAAAATTACATTTTCCACCCTTATCTTTGTTTATTTTCCAATATATACCACCATTATTTATTTTTTTCCAATAATGTATGACAAGTGCTTTGAATTAAATATAATGAAGCACTCTAGATAATGTATTTAGTGCCAATCTACATAATTAGCCAAAATTCATTACATTACAAAGTGGGCATCTAACATATGGTTCATTCTAAGCATGCAAATGAGGAATGCAAAATGATGTCCTTCTTTCATTATGCAAATAACAAATGAAATATATAGAGGGACCATCATGGTTTATTTCTCACTTGCGAAGTGGAAATGAACAAATAGATTGCAAGACATCTCACTCTATTTTAACTAAAGTCAAACTTGAGCAACTTTTCTTATACTTGTTCGTTTCAAAATAGAACAAACGAATTAAAATATTTAGGGTGTGAAACAAGTTACAACAAAACTAGAAACTCAAGTCTCCATCAAAGTAGCATCGGGTTTTGGTCTATCCATCTCAAGTATATGGTAAAAATAAATGAAATACATACAAAAACTGCAGTCGAAAATGTTACAAGTGTTTTAGACATCATAGAAAGTTTATACGTCAATTTCAATTCGATTCGGCTAATCTATATGTTTTTCACTTTCTTATTCTTGCAACTTTCAAGAAATTATTTAGCGATGTTTCCTTTCGATTTTATGACTAAAAAGCATGCAACATATATAACATGGGCACAACTTGGAGTGCTTTTTCTATATAAGCATTAACTCCAAAAAGTTGGATGCATTGGTGGACATTATGGACCGTGTAGGATAATAGAACGAACAAAATTAAAGAAAAAAGACGTATGAAATATTCATTCAATGACTAATCAAATATATAGTAGTAAGAAATATACAATATATCATTGGTTTGAGGACTTCATTTATTTTCCACATCTATACCTAATATTCTATTATTGAGACCTCATACCAATAGAATTGAAAAAAAATCCTTGGACCACTCTCTATAGCTCCACGTATGTGATTTTGCATCATTATTGTTGCATTTTATATTTACTCGAGACCAACATGATTGATAAAAATAGAATAGATTCCATTTCTGAATGGTCTTCCACTTATAAAAAAAATTAAATAATTAGATACTCGATATCTTTTGTAACACGTTTTTTTTTCCCTTTTTTATGCAACTAGACTATTTCGTTTAAAAGTTTAATATGACAAATCAACGTTTTAGAACATCACTCTCAAGTGTTGTTTTTTTGTTACGACTTTTTATGATCAAATCCAAAATAAAAAAAGAAAGAAATTTTTTTTGGTCGATGTACCGATTTGTGATTGGCTAGTTAACAAACCCAAATATAGGGAAATAGCCAATGAAGTGGTGTACCAAAACTTTGTTGATTTGCATGAGAATTGACTAATGAAATTTACAATTTGATAATTTTCCATCACAATAATTGAAGGTGGTCATTCTTCCAATTTTGGACAGTCATTGTCATAGTGATTCAATAATATTTTTTACTCCAATTATCAGAAACCTTAGAAATAGACTGTTTGTCTGAATATCGTGACTGCAGCATCGCACTTTTACCTTAGCATCACCAACCCATTGGCTCATTTTTACTGACCCTTTGTCCAATAAGAGATCCAAAGTGAAGTTTCAAGGCTAAGATTATTAGACGAGCCATCTTATCTAAATGTTTAAACATACTCGACAAAACTCTATGCCATTGTATATGTACAAGAAACAGACGAAAAACAGAGGACCTGTAATTCTGTAAATACATACATTCTGATTCACATAATATGTGAAAGAATAAGCAAAACCCAGCTGAGCTTCCATTTCTATATACATCCAAAAGCTACAAGCTGGTTTGCTAAAACCTCTCACATAAACTGGAAAAAAGGTCAAAAAAAAATATATAGCAGCACCTCGATCCATATGAAAGAGGGTTCTGAAACAGGAAGGAGATTCCGGGGTTGTATCTCAAACCAGCCCTCTGGTAAATCTCTCCTGAGAAAATAAAAAAATACGAGCTTAAAACGCGAAAGATTAGGCTTGATTTGCTAGGTTGTTAGCACTTATGAATGTGCCATGGAAACCATAAGGAACTCTTGATGGGAGCTTGACTGTGGCCTCTAATTTCATATTCATGGCATTAACAATTTGTAGCTCTGATTTCCATGCCTTTTCATCGTGCACGAAGGCTAGAATGTATCCATCATCTTCTGCTTCACAATTAGGATCTTGAGGGAGGAAAAAAGGCTCGCCACCATATTTTTCATCGCCGTAAAAATACTTGTTCACTTCACCTGTGAAAAGATCAACTTTAGCAAAACCAGAAACTTTAGGCCATGGCTCTGCAATGGCAAGATATGCATAGCGAGTTTTTCTCCCGAGCTTGTTTCGATTAACCATTCCAGCCTCTAAATTCACTTGATCCTTCTCAGACATGATTGGCCTCCTAGTAGATTTTCCAGTCTTTAAATTTAGTCGAATTTCAGATAAAACACTCTTCAATTCCTCATCACATTCATTGAAAATTGAGTCTGGTGGAGTCATACATGAACCAATTACCACAATTTCATCAGTTTCTGGCTCTTCCCATGCATTCCAGAGGTGAAAACAAAAGCAATCAGGTACTTCAACCCACTTCATACTAGATGCATCTTTCGCATGTTTATCCAATACTCCGAACCTCGATACTTTTTCCTTGTCAAACACGACGGGCGAGCCGCCCCTTATCATTTCCGACATCTTGAACACCACTTGCTGATCAGGCACAATCACAAACTTCTCAGTGATAGCAAAATCATGCATCATTGTTGGCTCGGAAACTGGGATTTCGACATCCTCAGACTTGTGTCCATTTCTTGAAAATCTGAAGTACTTTAGATAAGGCTTCTGTATCACGTCGTAGCTTAAGGCAAAGAGTTCACCGGTAATCGGGTCGATCTTTGGGTGAGCAATCATCGTGGATTTTAGCTGGTCGTCGAAATTGTATCGTTCTACGGTTTCAAGATCACCGGATGCAGTCACGCGGACATGGTACGGCAAGTCATCTTCAGACATGGCTAATAATCGGTTGTTGAAATAGGCCAAACCGGCGTTAGCGACACCGGTGCCTCGACTATGATCAACAAGGCCAAACATTCCCCGGGCATAGAAAAGCATCAATCTTGCTATACCCGTGTGGCCATGTAGTTCACCAATGGCTTTAGGAAAAACAGGGCGTCCCAAAGACCGTTCTTGAACCAGCCTTTGAGTTTCAGTGAATCTGCAGGCGTAATTCGCAGAACCATTCTTGAATTGCACGGCGTGGATCATTCCATCTCCATCAAAGAAATGATGACCTGCAATTGGCTCGAATGATGGATTAGCACCGTTCCTTACATACACTCCTTGAATGGATTCCGGGATTTTTCCAGTCACCGGAAGTCTCTGCCTGACAGGCTGTTCCGGCACCGGAGAGAAATTCCCGGCAATCTGAACTCTCGGGTCTGCTGTTTTCGGTAAAGGCTGTTCGAGTTCGTGCACAGTCAATGCATTCTCCACAGCGTCCAATGCTAGTGAAGCTGCTTTTTGAATAAAATTCCATTGCGGCTTTGAAGGGGAATTTGAATCTTCCTTTCTAACAGTAGGAACTGTAAGAGGAGGTGGATTTTGAATGGTAGATTGCTTTGGGAAATGGATAGTTTGTAGAGAGCAATTTGTTTGATGAGTATTTTTGTGCTTAATCCAAGAACTTGTTGTATTGGTTGAAGGTGTTACAGCAGCCATGGCTGTCAATTTTGTTGCACTGAAAGTGAGGCTGAATTTGTGCGTGTTTTCAGTGTGTGTATAAGGTGTGCTATTTTTATGAGTTTGGATATAGAGAGAGAAATGGGAATAAGAGAGAGACAAGAGTATTTTGGTCGATGTGATAGAAAGGGGAGTATGTGGAATATATATATAGAGGGAAATGTGGAGGAGGAGGAGGTCCACTTTAACATGTAGGAGAAGACCACGTAGTCGATTTGTCGAAAGAGAACTAAGGATTGGCAATGAGGTAGGGAGGGGGGGGGGGGGGGGTCCATTATTTTTAAAATATATCTTCCACTCTTTTTTTTTCACTCTCATATTTTTTAATAAAATAATATTACACGAAAGTCCAATTTATTTTTTATTTTTTAACTACACATTCTCTATTAATCTACTAATTCAAAATGTATTGTTAAAAAAAAAATGATGCTCAAACAGACTGGATATTTCTTCTCGACCCCATAATTAGATCGAAACAGACAAGACAAGACAAGACAAGACATTTCTTTTCCACCCAGAATCTAATCGAAACACGCTAGATTGGTAAGTTTTAAATCATTGTGATCAAATTGAGAAAGAGATAACATAAGAGGTCCTTTTGAATTCCTATTACTATAGTGACAAAAATCGCATCTCGATGATTTAGTCGTAATCAACAACGATTAAGTCCACGCTAATCAAATCAAATAATGCTAGCAAATTCTCTCAACCCTATTTACTTAAGCACATAATAGCTTACTCTTAGGTCGGTAATTGAATTAGAAATATCGTATTCACATTTTCCCAAAAAAGTTAAAAAGAAATTATTATCTATCTACCGACTATTAACTATTTCGAGACAAATTTTAACAAATTTCCAAAAGAGAAAGGCAGGATTAGTGGAAACGGTGTTATTACGGCAGTTAATCTTTGTTATCAAATTGAATAATTTTTAATTTTGTACAAAAATCTTTAGGCAACCAAGAAAGTTGGGTGGGATATTGTTTTATTTTTATTTTTATATATATAAAATTGAGATAGGTCCATTTTTGTTTATTTGTCTAGAACGCCGCGTTTTGGCCTCTAAAGAGCGACTTTACCAATACGTGGCAGTCAAATTAAGGATCTTAACCTAAATGTCGGCAGATCGAATGTCCAACACGCTTGTCCATAAAAAACACCAACTTTTTTATCGTTTCCAGTTTGAAAACCATGTCACTTCAAGACCCATTTGCTAATTTTATTTTAAAATAGATTTTAGTTACTTTATTTACATTTTTTTTTTTAAAATTTGTCTAAATACATTAAAAAGACCATTTTGCTTTAATTAAAAAATTTATTTGAATGTCCGAAACTCTTGTCCCTATGAGGGTTTCGATTATATGGAAGCTTTTTTCGTTATGAGGAAATTATTCGACGAAAAATTGAATAGTGGAAAAATATATAATATCGATATCTTGAGAATCAAAAAGGGTTGGCTATAGATTATAAATTATGGTTTTTTATGATAAAAGTTTTTGAAAATAAGTTTTTAAATTGAAAGATGCCCCTCTCTCCACTTATTCTATAAAAAATTATAGCATAAATTATTCATAACCCCACTATGAATTGCAAAATAATAGTCTATATACAAAGATATTTCTTGTTAAAAATAAGATTAAAATAAATGCAAGTAATAATGTTTTTAATAATTTAAAGGTTGAACCCCAACCTTGAGGGTCCCTCACCGCCCCGCCCCTAAAGCATCGTGGAAGAGGTATATCGCGGGATGTGTCTCAACAAATCAGGATACAAGAGCTGTCATACTGGTACCCACAAAGAGTCCAATTCTAAACCTTTATTAAAGGCAAGAATCGAACCTTCACACTGCGACTGTCAGCTCAGTTGAGACTACTTCACTCTTATCATTTATACCACTGAGCTATGTCATTTGCATCACTGAGATGGTCAACATGTTAACAGAGCCAAATGAATAAAAGACATAAGTCCATGTTTGGTACACATTAAAATTTTTATTTTCATTCTTTTACTCATTTTCGATCACACATTCATTAATAAAATAATATTTTCCATCATATCAATAATTTTTCTTTCACTTTCAATCACGCATTCTCCATCAATCTACCATTTCAGAATTCATTTTTCCAAAATAATGTGACTCAAACACACCCTAAATTTAAGTTTGCCAGCTACTTCTCTATGCAAAGTTCCTTTTCTGCACTGAAGAGTACTGTTTGAAGACAAAATTTACAAACGAACCTTTCAAATAGTTCAATTTATTAGTTTAAAATGATAAACAAAAGTCGTGATGTATCATGCTACCTTCTATTTATGTACAAATGTGCCCATATATCTTTAATTAAAAAAAAATGAAGTAATTCTTCATGAGATCATGGAACTTGCTAAATAAAGACAATATTTAAATTTTTATATAAGATAATTTACATTAATGAACATTTCCTTTTAGTTCCTATCGACGTCGTTGCAACTTGCGAGTTCAATAATAAAATTAGTATCTCCTTCGATATGGGAATTTTTCAACCACTAATTCAAATGTTTTTTTATCCCTTTCTTGGCCATGATCAAGTGCACCAAGATTGATATTTGGGCACTATAGTAACTATTTAATTAATTACCCATTAAAAAAGTAATTAATCTACCAAAAAAAGATGATTCATAGCCGCAATAACACATTAGAATTTTAATCACATTCAAACAAATTTCTTAGCATTATTTCATTATTAAATTACTATGCAGGAACAATGTTTGACCCTCGTCTGAGCCTCATTTGTTCTATCAAAATACATTCTTGAACAGTGATTTGATCTTATTTCAATTACAAATTCTTCAATAAAATGATATTACACGTAAATTTAAAATTTTTTGCTTTTTGTTAACCACATATTCTCCATTATAAGACTATTGTAAAATGCATTTTTTGAAAAAACAAAAAATAAATAAAAAATGGGACTCAAACAACCCCTTAATATCACACTAATCTATTAATGTTGTCCTTTTTCAACGACAATATCACATTTACAAGATAAATAGTCTTCAGCTACATAATTTAGTAAATTCATTATTCCCAGATTATGTTAAATATGAATATGATAATTACTCGATCTCGATGAGCAATAGTATTTATATAAAATTTCTTATTTTTACATAGCTGGGTCGGTACGATAAATCGTACAATATGTAAGGAGCTAGCTTTCTATCTCAAAAGATTTATCTATTAGGTGGAATAGTATAATATTTTATAAGTATCAACTACCCAATCTCTAACTAATGCAAGACTTTATTCCTACATTCCGAACAATCCCACCTTCGAAGAAAGTTCCATATGATCATCTTGGCCGTCCTTCAATGAACATGCCTTAAGAGCCAACTATGAATTTTTAGGGTTATCACGACCAACTTAGGACCCCACCACCTTTGTTTGGGTGCAACACGTGGCTAAGTTTGGGACGATTCTTTATAAGTGCATCATCTATCATATCCCGTGTTTAACCGATGTAAGACTCTGTTCTTACATTTCAAATACAAATAGTGCACAAAAGTAAAATAATTCACCTAATCACGTTCGGTATCGACATTTATTAGATTTTATTTCAAATCATAGACTAACCAACAGAAATTAAGGTCTTCTTATATGTCACGGATGACTCTAACCAACAGAAAAAGTGACCATTTAATAATGTTTGGTAAAGCATACAAAAAGTATAATTATAATTTATTAAAGAAGGCCTGATTTGATAGAGATGATCTTTTTCATATCTGCTGCCTGCCATATCTAACCTTCTATATTAAAAACTCCACATTCATAAACTAATATACCTATGGTTCACTTTCGACGAGGTTTTGTTTGGTGGTCATTCTCCATTAAACATTTCTTAGTAAAAAACAAAAAAAAATAAAAATAAAAATAAAATATATATATATAGATTGTGAGGTTAGATTAAAAAAAATGTCAAGTACATGTCCAAATATGATTATTTTGATGTGTTTTAAGAAGGAATCAACGTATACATGTTCGTTTTTAAGATGACATTCTCATTAGATATAATTAAATACGATTACTAACAAATTTTCAATACATGCTTATATTATTCACCGAACATGTTTTGTATGTATGATTACGATATAAAATTATATAAATCGAGTAGGTATTAAGAAAGGTTGGCTTATGATTAGCAATAATAAGCCCCAACTTGTCTCTTAAAGATCTTCAAATATTCACTAGCATGTTATATATGCATGTTAGCACATGCCCAACCAATATCACATAATTTCTTATCTCAGCTATGTTCTTCAATATATTTTATAGCCAACCATTAACAATGGCAACAACTTGACATGATCTTTAGTAGGGTTTAATTTAATTTGGGATTTAAACCAACTACATAGAAGTCACTAATGATTATCCTAATTCCTAATGCATATTGACCTCAGGATGCATGCCAAAACACATGTTTTTCTTGAAGTCGCATTAATCTTGCATCAACTATTTGAACAATCGTATACAATTTTTATAGTGTAAATGTATTGAGAACAAACTATATGCAAGAAAGAATTGGATTAGATACTAATGCATGAGCATGTTTGAAAATGGGATGAGTCCAACGAACTTACGGTGGATTCTCGGAATGGATTTTGGTGATAAAAGGTGGATGGCTTTAGTGATATGAGTAATAGTTTTTGAAGAAAGTAGTAGCAATATCCTACATTAATTGATATCAGGGTTGGAGATCTCGTGTAGCTAGAGCATTCTCGAGGAGTCAGGGTGGATAATGCAAGAGCATGCTTGAAATATGAGTGAAACAAATGAAAGTGGACCCGTGTTGAATTTATGGACTAAATTCTAAGTGATATAGGGTGTATTGCACTAGTGCTTTTGGATAAACTTGTAGAAATACTCTACATTCCGTACTCTAGTAATCATAGTAGTATAGTAGTAGACAATGACATTATTCATGCCTATCGATTTCCCGATATTGTAATGATAATTAATGAAGCCATTTTGAATGTGTAAAAGCAGGCTACAAGATTCAAGAAAACAGTGGATGCATTCTTGAATTAGAATGTTAATGCATTGTCAAGAAAAGAGAATCATTTATTTAAGAAAGACATTTACTTGGTCTGATGTGTTATTCTATCCTCTAACAAGATATTTGATAAGAAATTGACTACAACTTTCACGTGATGACCCTCCAATAATGAAAATTCTATTCAAACTTTATCTAGGTCATACTCTAGAGATGGGGGCCATGGATATGGTAGAGGGTTTACATTAACAACAGGGAATCAGAATGTGAGGAAGTTGGATATTTGAGCATTAGGGGTGGGTCCTTTTCAAACAGTTGAAATGAAGACAATGGCCAAAAAAAAAAACCCTAATCGGGAAGCTCGTATCACGTGTGGCTCGATCTTTTCATGTTGAACCACTCGTTTCTATATATATAATTTCATATTTTTCATTAAAAAGGAAAAATGGACCATTATCACAAGAAAATACTATAAAATTGTTTATGATATAAAAAATTATAGGGATTAAGTATTAGGGATAATATCGAGATATATGTTGAAAAGATTATAGAGCATGATTTATTTTGCCCTAAGGCCGGGTGTTCGGTTACAAGCTAACAACACTAGAACCAGTTGTTTGTGTTACGAGATTACAATCAGAGCTTCATCAAGCCACGGCATCACTCAAAATTTTATCCAATCCCTAATTTCTCACAATAAGAAAGTTATTCTTCCCTCAATAACACAGTTCACCAAATCACACCCAGAATTAGTAAAGTATTCATCACATATTGAATATTAGGTGTTTATAGACAAGAAAACACACACATAAAAAAATAAAAAATCAGAGAGAAGATGTACGATTGAAGAGAAATTTCATAATGATGTTTGGTAGAGATTAAAACTCATCATATTCTTTCAATAAAATAATTTTGCTCGTTGACAATAATATTTTCTTAATTTTTAACCACGCATTCTCCAATCATATTTCACAAAGTTCATTCTCAAAAAAAATACATCAAACAGGTTTAGGAGTGAAGATACCAACAGCTAAACTTCAACAAAGCCCACATTAGTTCACATAGAAGCATCCAATTAATCGCATGTATTACAAAAAAAATCATACGTGTTTTGGCTACAACATTTTTTCTTGAAATGTTTGAAACACTAAGTTCAATATTAAACTCATTTTATAGATTTACCGACGATTTTAGCTAGGTTTTAAGAGTTTAAAACGTAATATGTGTAACATCACCACGAATCTAAACACTTTTTTTCATCAATTTCTTTAAAGATCTCCAAATTCAATGTCAAAAGCTTTTATGAACGTCGGTAGAATTTCTTTATGAAATTGGTTCATATCTATCTATTATGAATGCCATTATCTTTTTTACTTTAATTGCACAATTTGACACCAATAAAATTCATCACATGAATGCCGACTATATAAATATCTAAAAATGTGACAAATAATGCAAAATACTAAATAATTGAACTGGCGACTTTTTTTCTATTTTTAGGGAAATTATTGCCATTTCGGTCATGTCATAGAAAGTCCACAACGTGATATATTACCAAGATGCCATTTTGGGAGTTCCAACATTATTGCTACTTGCAACCCCACATTCCTCTTTTTAGCTTTCAAATGGCAAATAAGAGAGCCAATTGTCATTTTACAAAAGCTCGAGGATTAAAACCATTTTAAAATTTCATATATTTAACTAAAAACTGCTGATGATGATAGTCGTTTTACAAATCTAAGATGACATTTTCTATAAGAGCTAAAAAATTTAGATTCGCACCTAACATGTTTCGATGTAGTTAACAAGTAAAATTTTGATAGAAAAGAAAATAGTGAAAAAAGTAGATATCGTCATCATAAATCAACATTGAAAATTTCTTTAATAGTACTATATATCACAACATTACCACCAAATTTAACAAGTCCATGCGTGTATGAGTGAAAATGTGAAAAAAGTAATTAGAATCAATATTCTATGTCCGACTCTTTATTCACATTTTTATTATTCGTTTTGAATACATTTGAAAATAAAAAGTACTTTAAAAGAAAGATTTATCAAGTTGAGATTTCGAGAGATCGTTACACCCCCGTTTACCAGGTCCCACCTGCCCCCCTCACAATAGAGGGGGCCACAATTATTTTATTCATCGTGGGCCCTCCCCTCATGTGAGGGGAGTGTAAACGGGGGTGTAAACCCCCGTGTACGAATAGATTAATCCATAAATTTTAATTTTAATAATGGTTTTAGGTTACTAGTGTTTGTATACACGTCCAACTAGTTAAATTTTTTAGAAAATTAAACTTTAATCGAGATAGTTTACTCTAGCTATATAATGAAACGATAATTATTCAATCGAGCAACACAGAGGGTGCTGTTAGGCAATAAGATGTAATCATACCATTAATTTAGTTTCTTAATTGTACAATAAGAAATTAGCAAGTGGGAATGTTGTGAAATAAACAATAAAGTGTGAACTAAGAGAGCATCGCAAGGTCTTAAGTTCAAGTACATAAATAATCTTGACTTAATAGAGCAAAATACCATGAAGGATCATGCATGTTCGTGGTTCCACACGCATGTGATTCGGAGTTGAAAATATTCGAGATAGAAGGGTGGCACGTGATAATTAAAGGAGAAAACGTGCAACCATGTGATTCGGTTGGGCCCACGGCCCATTTCTTCAAAGAGAATCTAGGTCAAAAGGCCCATATTACATTTTATAACTTACATAGCCCATACTATTGCATTTGAATAAGATATGGTACTCTGGAAATATGCCAATTAATAATGAATAATATCGTTGCAAGCTTTAAAATGGGAAGAGAAAAAAAATAAGAACTTATATTTGACTTGCAATTAATCAGCCTATGTTTCAGACCAAAGTAATTATCACAATTCAACACACTATTTCATCTAATATTTAATAAATATTGAAAATTTATGGGAAAAGCACGCGAGTATAATACAGAAGACGGGGGGCGAAGGGAGTGAATTTTCAATGTTTGCTCGTATGTATTCTTCAATGATGCGAAGTCGTCGTTGAGTTTAGATGCGGGGGTGTTGGAGGCTTGCACTGATAACATTTAGCAAAAAGTCCAAAGGTGTCAACTTGTTTCACGAAATTGGTCATGCTCGCCCATCCTCCAAACCCGAACCCAATCACAAAAACCCAAGCCACAATAAAGATGTTGATCGCGTACATCGCCGTCCAGCTTGGAATGAAAGATGGGGGCTTTTCAGCAGCATTCTGTAATCAAGAGCAAAATAACATCACTTGATCAAGAAAAACTGTTTGTGGTATGGTGGGTGGGGCGGGGTAGGGCGGGGTGGGGGGAAGCAGCTATAAGCCAGCTCATATATAGAACATATATAATACAACATGGAGACTGCATTACATAACTAAATGAAAAGGACATGCCAACCACTATATGTAATAGTCTAGCAATATTTCCAAATCCACGACTTTAATGCTATTGTTGCATATTATACTCTTTATATTTCTCTCTCCTTCCTACTCACTTGGCTTTTCATTTCTACTGCTTTTACTGATAGTAAACTGTATTATTCCCATAATGGAATCCAATGTCTAGAGAATGGAATAGCATTGGACAGTATTAAAGAATGTTACCAGACGGGCGGTGGCTTTCCTGTAGGTGAGCATATGGGCGAGAGCCGGGATTATGTAGACGGTGAAACTAACTAAAAGAGCCCCAACTGCAGAGTTAATGGGGCCGAAGAATGGGAAGATAATAGCTAAGAACCATATTGGTATCACCACCGGCAGCCTTGCAAGTGCCCTTAGACACATACTTCTTGTGTCATGCATGCCTATTACCTTCTCCCATACAAAGTACAGCGGTGTACATGCAAATCCGAATGTGATAAACTGCACGCATGGCGAACAAACGGATCAGTTTTAGTCCGGTTAACCAAGAATATAAGAAAAGAATTCCACGTATTTTGTGTATCTTGTATAGACCTGGTGAACGAGCATGAGGATAACGGCTGCATCACGCCAACCGTTCTTAGGGAGGAGGGAGAAGGCATTGGAGTGGTTGAGAAGCTGATCGCCGAATGCCCAGTAAACGGCAGAAGCTGATGGTATAGTTAGGGTGAAAACATATAATGTGGCAAATAAGTAAATGTACTTGAACTTTTGGGGTTTCCACATTGCATGCATTATTTCCCTGTAGAATTTTTCATCAGAAGCCACTGGTCAGCCTGGATCATGAATACTTTAAATGCAGTTTCGAAAAATCTACACAGAAAACTTAGGATTCCTTTCACATAAGATCGAGATAATTGGCAAAAACTTGTAGTAAATTGAGATTCATTTTACTGTTGTTTAGTCTTAAGACTCCCAGGGGAATGGAGGGGAAATGTTTTTTTTTTTTTTTTCCCAGCAAACAAAGAAAAAGTGGTCCCTTTGATTAAGTTTAAAGTCTCAATCCCCGAGGCACCGGCAAAAGCTGAAAGAGAAGTAGTAAAGAAACAAGAACAGAAGAAGATGAATGATCAGATGGTAGAGAAAAAAGACTTACACGGTGACAGCATGTCCACCAAAGGTGTATAGTATATTTGTGGCGCCAGTGAAGTACAGCACTATCTTTGCCGGAGCCGAGTGTTTCACGTTTTCGACCTGTTCGCTAAAATGCCTCAGCCAAAAAATTTAATGCCTTCCATTCAAAGAAAGTGTGTGAGTGAGTATATTACCTGGCCATGAACGATGGCAGCTATGGTCATGTACCAGGCCGTATAAGTGGTCATCCCAAGGCCAAGAAAAGACCAAATCCGGTAGTTGTGGAAAGAGGGAATGAAAACAGTGGTTGCACAACAAGCTCCAAATATGTATGTCCACGTCCTCTTATCCAATCGATCGTTGATGTAGTATATATTACTGTTCACATTACGATCCCACCAAAATAGAATCAAATTTTAAGAAACCACAATGCTTGCAAAGTTGATTAATTGAAGAAAGATTGTACCTTGCACAGGCTATAAGTTGGATAACAGATCCAAAAACAAGAAAAGTACAGTTGAAGGCTAAACCCGCTGCTTTCCAATAAGGACCCAGCAACCCATCCAGCACTTCAAACCACTGCAATTCAAGAATAAAATTGAAATGGGTTCGTTTTTATGTGACAAAAATTAGATGCAAACAAGTACAAACCTGAATGACATGGTTCTTGAAGCTAACACCTTCTTTCTCCTTTCTGCTGCGATACTCAATGTAAAGAACACTAATGAGATAGGCTGTCCAGCTTCCAATTAGGCCATAGAATACTTGAAGCACGATACCAGATAGCATTCCCAATTGGGAGAAAGAGTATGGTAGTGTCAGCAGCACTTGAGCAACCTGCATCGGAATTTGACGTGCAGAACTGATTAGTGCTGGACAGTTTGATAAATAAGGTTTTAGCTATTTTAGCTTACTTGATTTGAAGCGCAACTGAACCAAGCATCCCAAGCGGAGCCACCATGCCAAAGGAAGCTCTTGACGCTGAACATGGACTGATCTTCAACTGTCTCTTCATCTTTGCTGTCATGTTCTGTCTCATTGAAGTTCGAGACAATAGCTTCTTCTGCTTGCTTCTGAGACAACATTGTTTTCGAATTTCTCTAAAAAATAGACGTGAAATTCTAGCAGATCTGGAACATAAAAAGACACTCTAAATGAGAAAAAGGAATGAACCAAGCTAGCCTCCGCCCCCTCCCTTCATCCTCCCAGAAAACGGAAGTCTAGAATTCCCAGATCCATAGCAAAAGAAAATAAAAACAATCAAGAAAAATTT